>APFE030654906.1:0-18354 GCA_000404065.3 Pinus taeda
GAGAGGCGGTCGTTTTAAAGCTCTTTTTCGACCGTTTAAAATAACAAAGATCGTCGGGCGTTTGTCGTTTCGCGCTCGTTATCGGTCCTAAAACGACGTGATACCGACCGCTTTTTTACTTTTTCGGGTCGATATCACTATTTATGAAAAGTACTCCTCGGTCGTAATGATCGGGCGGTTCTTTCGAGCATCATTTTATAATTTTTCGGGCTCGAGAGACACAACTGTACGGAAAAGCACCCCCCTGGAGTTTCCTTTTCAGCTGTCTTTTCAAACTCTCTAAATATGAAAAGGCGCCGAGCTCCTCCTTTGTCAGGCTCGTTAAAACTGAATGACATCGGGCTTCGTCAAAATGACGCTCTCCAAGCATATGCTATCCCCGTCAAGCTTGTCATCCAAAAATAATCGGGTACTCGCCAGAAATGGTGGGGGAATAAAGGAATCATAATCATCGTCGTGTCGACAGTATGTCGCTCTTGAACATGGCACTTGTCTGCATTCGTGTCTGGGTGGGGGAATCTCATCTTGTTTCACACCTGCCTCTGTGGGTTTGGGTTATCCTGTTTGACCATTCATCTGCTCATCGTCTTGTCGTTATGACCCCTGATCATTTGACATAAAATACTGCCAAATCCGTTGTTGTGCCGCCGATATGTTCAAGAGAAGTTGACCTCTACAGAATACTCAACCTCCCTCTGATATCTCACACAAAACATGTTATCCCTCTCTGTCTCATGTCGATGATGTGGGAAACATTATGGCCCATCTTTGATCAAGATCACTTCCTGTCGACTTCAGCTCATTATCCAGGAAGATGACCTAGAGACTCCCTTCAGGTGCCTTAGGGCCTGCATGCCTCAATGGAAGGTTCTTCGTATTCGACGCGAGGTTTTCATTATTGGCCTCCGATCGAATGATTCTACGGGTGTTCGACACCGACTCATTGATTCACACACCGTGGATTGTACCTATAGTACCTTGAGGACCATTGTCATTATTGGTGGTACCTCTCGCATCTGTTAACAGTTTTCATCATTGACTAGTAATGAGACGATGTTCTCGCATGCTCGACTTCAACTCCTATATTCGCATGCTTGAACTTGTACTTTGTTCGGGTCGAGTTGGAGCGCAAGACCCCGGATTTTGCATATTGAGATCCAGGCTGCATTTTGTGGATTATTGTAATCACTACATGACTCATTCATTAGATGGCTGCGACCATGCCTGAGTCCATTCATTGATCCTCATTGGATGGCTGCGTCCATACCTGGGATCCAATTTTTATGTACTCTATTATGGATGGCTGCGCCCATACCATGTACATCATGTATTTGAGCTATCAGTTGTACTCCGTGCAGGTTCTTCTTGGTGGTGTTCCAGTTCGGCCAGTTCTGTAAAGCATTTCATCCCTCCCACTCTCTCGGGCTTCATGCTTTAGGGGGCATCTGTTACACAGTAATTTGTCACTGTCTTCCTGTCAGTCTCCCTACTATGTCATGAGATCAAATTCATCATGCTCATGCTCTCTAATGTGTCCAAATGACCCACTTTGCCAAAGTTTCCTCTATCATTGCGATTGTTTTAAAAATAAACGCGCTGATGAGCGCTCCTAAACAGACTCAATGCACTGCCAGCGCGGAAGAACACGCCTTTCCCGCACTGGTCGAATTTCATGTGACAGCGCGTTCTTCTTTATGTCGAATCACGCTGATATGACTTTCTTTGTTATTCAGCAGCGATGCCAGCACCCTAGTGCAGTTATGCTCCCGCGATGATCCAGTTTGGGCGAATTTGTTCTAACAGCCGGCCTTCCAGATGACTCCAGAACTGGTTATTGGCCTTGTGAATGTCGCCCTCCCTTCTCTGGCATGTTTGTTTCGTCATTTGAGCCACCTTCCTTGGAGATAAGCTCATCCTCACACCATTCATGGAGACTCCTTCTCCTATTTAAGCCTCCACCATTGCCATGAGCTGCTAGTTTGGAATTGATTGTGTTTAGAGCATTGTTGATAGTATTGTAAGCTTGATAGGCAGCTGGTGTGATAAGTGTGGGATTGCTATAGTGCTTAAGGAAGGTTGTGAAGTGTTCCCATATTGTGTAAACTTGTGTGAGAGAGAGAGTTGTCTTGGGATATCTACTTTCAAGGGTGAATGCTTGAAGGACTTGCTGGCTGGACCCAACCAAAGGAGGATTTGACGTCAAAACTTGATTGTATTCTCTTTTGTTTTATTAATAAGATAAACGATTATCATTATGGTTCCACTCATGTGTCTTTGATTATGATGTTTGAGTTGTATCTTTTCTGATTGGTACATAGTTGCATTTCCCAAATTTTATGCTTGTATTTGTCTTGTCCTTTGCTTGTGCAGGTGTATGTTCACGAAAATCGTGAGGATTGCGACCAGCTGAAGCGAAATAACGGAAGTGACAACCCTTCTATGAATATAAGCGTTGGATTCGAGGTAGGCTCTCATCTTGGCCTTTATTTTGCAATTAGGAACCTACGTGTTAGCGTTGCTTGATTGTTGCTAGACCTCAGTTAGGCTAGAGGGATCGCCTTTGTCCGCAGAGGGGATTTACCTACACAACATGACTGCATGCCCATAACACATGAGACAACTTTATATTATCATGTGACAAAAATACATGTGAGATAATTGCATTAATGGAAAATGTAGAAATTGAGGTGAAGTTGGAGTTGGTGGTTTAATGAAGGCAAGAAGTGCATAGACATAGCTAGATGTGTGGTGACCAAGGTGAGACCATTTTTTAAGAAAAATCTTGGACACATTTTTTTGGGTTCGACAGGCCCATTGGTAGACCATTGTGACTTAGATGAAATTTTGTCAATCAGCAAGTTCATGTTTTTCATATTACCCTTCATAAAATTTTATAAATCTTCTATTGTTGATCAAATTGGAATGTCATAGTTGCCAACCATCTCTTTCTATTTCGAAGCTTCAAGGCTTCTCTGTCATTGGTGGTTTCTTTGTGAGTTCTTTTAGGTAACCATCTAACCAATTGGGATTGGTTGAAAAAGAGAATCCCTTTTGATATCCTCTCCATGGAAATGTAGGCAGAGGTAAGTAGAAGAGAAGGGAAGGTCCTAAACATTCACATGTTCTGTTCCAATAATTTAGGATTGCATGCCACTTTGCTTTAAATTCAACAAACAAAAGGAGTTTGTCACTTGTTAAGGTGATTTTCTAGGAGATGCCTATTGGGAGTATTTGGCTACAAAGTTTAGATCCAATTTCAAGTGTCATATATCTTCTCATTGCAGCCCACAAGTTATATAACTAAACTGTTAAGTTTAAAGAAACTGGAAATGCAAAGTCTTTGTTAATCTAGGTTGTCATTGATGTCAATATAGCAGTCTTTGTGATGGCAAATTATTTGATACATGATTTCCCATTGATCATAATGCTCATAGTGATGGTATGATGAGATGGAGGACCCAAGTTGATTGAACAACAATTGAACAACAGTTGATGCAGGAGGTCAATTTAACAGCAATTGAACAACAGTGTTTGTGATGGAAAATTCTTTGATACATGATTTCCCATTGATCATAATGCTCATAGTGATGATATGATGAGATGGAGGACCCAAGTCAATTGAAAAACAATTGAACAACAAATGGTGCAGGAGGTCAACTAAACAACAATTGAACAGTAGTGTTTGTGATGGAAAATTCTTTGATACATGATTGCCCATTGATCATAATGCTCATAGTGATGATATGATGAGATGGAGGACCCAAGTCAATTGAACAACAATTGAACAACAAATGACGTAGGAGGTCAATTGAACAACAATGTTTGTGATGGAAAATTCTTTGATACATGATTTCCCATTGATCATAATGCTCATAGTGATGATATGATGAGATGGAGGACCCAAGTCAATTGAACAACAAATGACGTAGGAGGTCAATTGAACAAAAATTGAACAACAGTGTTTGTGATCGAAAATTCTTTGATATATGATTGCCCATTGATCATAATGCTCATAGTGATGATCTGATGGGATGGAGGACCCAAGTCAATTGAACAACAATTGAACAGCAAATGATGAAGGAGGTCAATTGAACAACAATTGAACAGCAACTGAACAAAAATGTTTGTGATGGCAAATTCTTTGATACACGATTGTCCATTGATCATAATGCTCATTGTGATGATATGATGAGATGGAGGACCCAAGTCAATTGAACAGCAAATGATGCGGGAGGTCAATTGAACAATAGTGTTTGTGATGGAAAATTCTTTGATACATGATTGTCCATTGATCATAATGCTCACAGTGATGATATGATGAGATGGAGGACCCAAGTCAATTGAACATCAATTGAACAACAAATGAGGCAGGAGTTCAATTGAACAACAATTGAACAACAATGTTTGTGATGGAAAAATATTTGATACATGATTGCCCATTGATCATAATGCTCATAATGATGATATGATGAGATGGAGGACCCAAGTCAATTGAACAGCAGTTGAACAACAATTGAACAAAAAATGATGCAGGAGGTCAATTAAACAACAATTGAACAACAAATGACGTAGTAGATTCAGCAAAGCAACAGGAGTAAGAAGCCAAAGAGTAAGATGAAGAGTTTATCAAAAGCCATCAAAGAAACAAGTCATTGGAGCAAGAGAAGCAAGTTATCGCATATGCCCAAGGATAAGTGTTATCGAAAGAACAAAGAGCAACAACGATAACAGAGGAGTAAAGAAGAAAACTATTGGAAGAGCGGAAGAGTGAAGAGAAGTCAAAGGAGCAACAACTATCGGAAGAGCAGGGGTAAGAAAGTACAGAATTCCTTGATCGTGGTTGAAGTCCTCGACTCAATCCTAGTCGTCGATCTCATAGTCAACCCCTAGATCACGGTCAACTACGAGGGTTAAGGTCGTTTTTAATCCATGTGCCAGTCGAAGTCCCGCAAATCATCGATTGCGATTGCGGGATTAAAGGTGATGATGTGGCATGTGGGACCTCCATGAGGAGAAGAAGGACAATTCACAACTCATGAACGTGAATTAGCATAAGAAAGGAAGCCAAAGGTCGAGTGAATGGTAGAAACAAAGTTGAAAGTCTAGTGAGCACAGAGGAAGCCGAACGGCTAGCAGAAGACGAAGGTAAAAACATTTTGTTGATCAAGTTAATCTTTAAAAAGGAGGGCCTGTGATAAAATGAATTTGATGAAGGAAGAACGTAATTTTTGAAGAACAATTCTGTGAAAGGAAATAAAGTTTCATCTGTCATCGTTTGAAGGGAGCAGTAGAGAGCACCAGCATTCAAGTAATTGGGAGTTTGTTTCTTGGAAGTAAGATATCGTGACAATAAGAAGCAGTCACTCCCGAAATAGTTATCGCAACACAGATCTTGGAGACATTATTAGAGATCATGATGGCTATTTGAATTCATCATAAGGTAACTTTGCAGACTCTATGTGGGCAATATGAAGAATTGTGAAGACTCCATATGAAGACAAGTTGTCATTGATGTAGCAGTGAAGCTGTAGATTGACAAAACACAGTGAAGAGGATTTTGAGAGCAGTGTAATACAATCAAAACATTTCTTGGCAAAGCAAAACTATAGGGTCGGAGCCCTTGGGGTTGGTGCCTCAGAATTGGAAGGATTGGTGTCCTTGGAGTAGGTGCTCCTACACACAAGTTTGGTGCCTTGAGAAGATAGGGATGGAGCCCTAGAGGTTGGAGCCTCACAAATGACCAAGTTGGTGCTTAGCAATAGATTGTAGCCTTATATATATTGTACCTGATTTACTGTAAATATTATATTAATAAAAGCATTTATTCCTATTGCTCATTTTTACCTGGTAAAAATAAAAATTGAAAAGAAATACTGATTCACCCCCCCTCTCAGTATTTCCAATAGTCTATGGTTCAACTGTTTCATGGAAAAAAAAATTAGCAACTAACAATCGACATGCACACATTCTCAAAGCAGGTGGCATGCTCTGGAAAATATCTGTTTGTTCAAGGTATCCAACATGAAACTGTGATTTCACTGTTGAAAATCCTACCAAATTCTTTTTCTTTTCACCTAGAAGCTGCACATTACAAGCTGGCATTTTAGCCAGTGAAGAGAGACCCCTTGCAGTACCCATCAATTTCGTTGCAACCACACTCCCTGCAATAGCAGATAAATTGGGGGCAATGTATCCCATCCTACTCTCAATAGGTTAACTAAATATTGTAGTTGGCTTCCACCCCCACCCCCACACATATATCATGTGTTTCTACTTGTCTATACTATTTTTTAATGTGCGTTTACATGCATATAATTTAATACTATCCATTTCACATAAATGGCATTTTTATTTAATATTTAAACATATAATTTTATAAAGTTCTTTCATTGAAATTGGATTAAGCTCAATATTATACAATGAAATTACACAAATTCATGGTATTTAATAAATTATTCATATTGAAAAAATTTAATAATAAAAATTAAATGAATTTGAAACCATTAAAAAGGAACGACTATGAACTAGCAAATATACTACATATTGATAATAATTAACAGCTCATTAAATTAGTAAATATGATATAAATTGAAGGCAATTAATGACTCATTAAATTGGAAAATACACTACAAATTGTTGGCATTTAATTACTCCTTAAACTAGTAAATATATTATAGGATAATGAATCAAATCAACCAATTAATAGCTAATAGAAACAAAACTAAAATTTATTAAATTAGTAAATATGCTATAAATTGAAGGAAATTAATGACTCATTAAATTAGTAAATATGTTATAAATTGAAGGCAATTAATGACTCATTAAACTGGAAAATACACTACAAATTGGTGGCAATTAATTACTCATTAAACTAGTAAATATATTACAAGATAATGAATCAAATCAACGAATTAATAGCTAATAGAAACAAAACTAAAATTTAGTCATGTTGTAAGGGACTGATCATGTTACCATTAGTCTCCTCCCGATTCCTGAAACATAATAACTCATCTATATGGTTTAGTTTTTTGTAATAACAAATAATTAAATTTGTACTTGTTAGTAGAACATTATATATCTACCTTTTGTCAACCATGACTATGGTACTATGTAAATTAAACAATATAACATCTTCTAAGAAAATTTTGGGTAAAAATGTATTCACCGATATTACTATTAACTTTTAGTTAAAGTTCTTCATCAGGCAACTAATCTTTGAGGATATGGTTGTATTTAAGAAAACAACTTAAAGTTATTGAAGAATCTAAAGAAACCTTATGATTAAATCCTTAAAATGATGTTTAAGATTTGAGAACTATCAAAATTACTTTAAAATTTGAGAACTATCAAAATGTTGCTTAAAATATACATTTATTTTTAAATTCATACCGAAAAGGTTTAGATTTAAGTTATTTTTAAATTCATACCGAAAAGGTTTAGATTTAAGTTTAAATTGCACAGCATCAAAAATTTCACAAATTACATTATTGGCAACTTCCATAAATATTTTCAAATTTAAATTGCACCGGGTCAAAAATTTCAGGAATGACACTATCGACAACGTCCACAAATATTTTCAAATACAAAAATTATAATGAGATAACTGGTAAAACACACTATGAGGGTATTCTAAAAATGGTTTTTTTTAAATATACATTTATTTTAAATTATACCAAAAGAATGAACAACAGTTCTGTTTTTGTGAGAAGGTTAGAAGAACAAGAGTGAGTCTCTTCTGTAAATGCACAACAGTGCTGAACTTGCAATTTTCTGAGATAGAGAAAATTGATTTCTGGAACTGAAGTGTTCCTGTTTGTTATCCCTTTGTCAAGAGGAAGACGTATTTGTATTAGTTTGCTTACTGTTTATGAATACAAGTTTACTGTTTACAATTTTACTGTTTAGCTTGGTTTTCTGTTGCTGTTACACCAAGCGTCAAAAGCACGTTGTTATTACTCTATAAGTCTATAAGTGACTTGACGCCAATTATTTTAGTTGCTGTTACACCAAGCGTCAATTGTCTTAAGGTGACTTGTCGTCAAAAACTCGTTGCCGTTACACCGAGTGACTTGACGTAAAAAATCGTGTTGCTGCAACACCACGATCAGCGTTGCTGCAACACCAAACTGTGTTGCTGCAACACCGATTCCAGAAAGAAGTTTTCTGTTTTTTCTGTGTTAATAAAAACAGAGTGTTATTCCACGTTGCTGCAACACCGAATCCTGTTGCTGCAACACCATTTCCAGAAAATGAAATTTTCAGTTTTCTGTGCAGAAACAGAGCAAAAATAGAGCATTTTTTGTTGTCTGTTTGTTATGGAATCTAGCAGAAAAGTCCAACATGGTATCAGAGCTAGTCTAGGCACTCAGTGAGTCAAAAACAGAGTTTGTTTTTCACTGTAGGAGCTATAAGAAGCTTATTGAGCAGATTTTTTCTAGCAGAGAAAGTTTTTGCTTGTTTTAATTTTACAGTCAGTATCTCTTCTTTACCTATACAGAGTTAAGATGGCAGATGTTGGAACAGGTTTGACAAATTCCCAACTGCCTCAGTTTAATGGGAAAAATCACAGTTATTGGGCCATAACAATGAAAGCATTGCTTGCTTCTCAAGGAATGTGGGAGCTGGTTGAAACTGGCTATGTTGAACCTGCAGATGCAACAATGTTGGCTGCTTTGACAGTAGCAGAAAGAGACCAGTTGAAGAGTGACGGGAAGAAGGATGCCAAAGCCCTCTTTTTTCTCTTCCAATCAGTACATGAAAGTATCTTTCCACGGATTGCAGCAACAACAAAATCCAAAGAGGCATGGGATATTCTCAAAACTGCCTATCAAGGCATGGAGAAGGTGAAGACTTCAAAGTTGCAGATGTTGAGGAGAGACTTTGAAACACTCAGCATGGAGGAATTTGATACAATAGATTCATTCTTCACTCAGGTTATTGGGCTGATAACCCAGATAAGATCTCATGGTGAAATTCTTGAAGAAAGAAGAATCGTAGAGAAGATCTTGAGATGTTTACCCTCAAGGTTTGAAGCTGTTGTGGTAGCAATAGAAGAAACAAAAGATCTCTCACAGTTCATGGTAGATGAAATGAGTTCTTCTCTTATGTCTCATGAACACAGACTAAGTAGAGGAACAGATTCCTCTTTTGAGCAAGCATTCAAGACTCATATGTCTTTCAGCCAAAGAAAAGGTAGAGGCAAAGCAAATAACAGAGGTCGTGGAAGAAGCCAAAACAGAGGCAGATATTATCCTGCAAGCACAAGCGGAAGGAGTTGCAATCAGAACCAAGATGAAGGTTCAAGCAAACAACAAGCTCATGGACAAAGGTATGACAAATCCCAAGTCCAATGTCATTATTGTAAGAAATATGGGCACTATGCCAATGAATGTAGGAGAAAACAAAATGACATGAACAGTATGTAGAATGTTAATTTTGCAAATGAAGAAAATAAGAATCAAAAGAATGTGTTGTTAACATGTAACATTGCACAAGACAAACAAGAGGATGTTTGGTTCTTAGACTCAGGTTGTAGTAATGACATGACTGGAAATATTGCAATGTTTGCCAATTTGGATGAAGATGTGAAATTTGAGGTAACAATAGGAACTGGTAGTAAGATATCTTTCAAGGGTAAGGGCAGAGTCAGTATCCGAGCAAATAATGGAGAACAGATGATTGTGCCAGAGGTATACTATGTACCTGGTCTGAAATGTAATCTTTTGAGCATTGGACAGCTTATTGACAAAGGTTACAACGTGTTCTTCAAAGATGATATGTGTACAATCAGAGATATACCTCCAAGTAAGAAGATCATTGCACAGGTGCAGATGACCAGCAATAGAATGTTTCCTCTCAAACTCATGGCAGATTTGAAGGAAGGAAGAACTATTGCAGCTGTAACACAAGAAGTCTTTCAGGAACAAGTGAAAGATGAGAATTGGTTATGGCACTTGAGATTTGGACATCTCGATTTCGGAGGCTTGAATCTGTTGCACAGAAAGGGAATGGTAAAGGGATTGCCATTGATCGAGAAACCAGACAGCCTTTGTGAAGGCTGCATCTTGGGCAAGCAACACAAAGAAAGCTTTCCAGCAGGAAAGTGTATAAGGGCAAAAGCACCCTTGGAAATTGTTCACACTGATGTGTGTGGACCGATGCAAATACCATCATTTTCTGGAAATAGATATGTTTTAACTTTCATTGATGATTACACCAGAAAGACATGGGTGTATATGTTGAAACAAAAGAGTGAAGTGTTTGAGAAATTCCGCCACTTCAAAACTCTTGTTGAGAAATAGTGTGGGCATTACATCAAAGTGCTCAGAACAGATAGAGGAGGAGAATACATCTCCCATAACTTTCTGCGTTTTTGCACAGAGAATGGCATACAAAAGCAGTTTACCACAAGGTATACACGTCAGCAAAATGGTGTTGCCGAAAGAAAGAATAGAACCATTCTTGAAATGGTTAGAAGTATGCTGAAGGCAAAACACTTGCCTCATGAGTATTGGGCAGAAGCTGTCACTTGCACAGTTTACATCTTGAATAGATGCCCAACTAAAGCTGTCATGAACAAAATACCAGAAGAAGCATGGAGTGGTCAAAAGCAAACTATCACTCACATGAGAGTATTCGGTTGTGTGGCTTATGCACATGTACCGGATCAGCTAAGGAAAAGGCTTGATAGTAAGGGGGATAAGTGTGTATTTGTTGACTGTTGTGATGAGTCAAAAGCATACAAACTCTATAATCCATCCACTAAGAAATTGATAGTAAGCAGAGATGTGCAGTTCATTGAAGATGAAGCTTGGGATGGAAGCTTAGAAAAAACAGTGAATGTGAAGACAATTGTGTCTCATGAAGAATAACAGGAAGGGACAGCAGCAAATAATCCTTCCTTGGTGGTTCCTCCTCCACCATAGCAAATTCAGCAAACCACACCACAAGATGAAATTTGAACAGCCTTAAGAAGTCAAGGAAGTGCTTCTTCAAGCACACCACAGGGATCAGAAGTACCCTCAAGTTCGGATGGAACTCCAAGCACACCAAGAAGACCAAGATTCAGAAATCTGAATGAGATTTATGAACAAGGAGAGGTAAGTACCAATACCAGTCTGAATTCATTATTCGCTTTGTATTGTCATGTTGATGACCCAGTTCATTTTGAAGATGTTGTAAATGAAGATAAATGGATTGAAGCAATGAAT
Source organism: Pinus taeda (assembly GCA_000404065.3). Classification (NCBI taxonomy): domain Eukaryota; kingdom Viridiplantae; phylum Streptophyta; class Pinopsida; order Pinales; family Pinaceae; genus Pinus; species Pinus taeda. The sequence goes on from APFE030654906.1 coordinate 11,211, forward strand.
GAAGAAATTGGTGCAATTGAAAAGAGTAAAACATGGGAGTTAGTGGACCTCCCTGAAGGCAAAGATGGCATTGGAGTTAAGTGGGTCTATAAGACCAAAAGCAATGTTGAAGGCAAGATTGACAGGCACAAAGCAAGGCTTGTTGTGAAAGGCTACAAGCAGCAACAAGGCAGAGACTATGATGAAACCTTTGCACCAGTAGCAAGGATGGAAACAGTCAGAACAGTGTTGTCTATTGCAGCACAACACAAATGGAAGATTTATCAGATGGATGTTAAATCTGCATTCCTGAATGGAGTTTTAAAAGAAGAGGTTTATGTTGAACAACCTCCAGGTTATGAAGTTGATGGCCAAGAGCATAAAGTTTGCAAACTGAAGAAGGCTCTTTATGGGCTGAAGCAAGCTCCAAGAGCATGGTACAACAGAATAGATGCTTATCTGATTGAGAATGGGTTTGATAAGTGTGATGGTGAACCCACACTCTACATAAAGGAGAATGACGGTAAGATTATTATTGTTGTTTTATATGTAGATGATCTGATTTTTACTAGCAATGATGCTTCTCTCATTGCTGATTTTAAAGCAGTCATGAAAAGTGAATTCGAAATGATTGACTTAGGCTTCTTAAGATATTTTCTTGGAATTGAAGTAGACCAAAGTGAAAATGGTGTTTTCATTTCTCAAGATAAATATGTAGAAGCAGTGTTGAAGAGATTTAACATGCAGAATAGCAAGGCAGCTGTGACTCCAACTATAGTGGGGTTGAAATTGACCAAAGAAGATAGCAGCAAGGATTTTGATCCAAAATTGTACAAGAGCATAGTTGGCAGCCTTATGTACTTGTCTGCAACTAGGCCGGACATTATGCACGCTGTGAGTTTAATCTCCAGATTTATGGAAAGACCGAAAGAGACTCATTGGTAGGTAGCCAAGAGGATTCTAAGATATGTGAATGGAACAAAGGGGTTTGTTATTTTATACTCTTCTTCTGAAAGTTTCATGTTGAGAGGTTACAAGGATAGTGACTGGGCTGGAAGTTTTGATGATAGGAAAAGCACATCAGGATATGTGTTTCATATGGGATCGTGAGCCATCTCATGGGCTTCCAGGAAGCAACCAGTTGTGGCTTTATCAACAGCAGAGGCAGAGTATGTGGCAGCAACAACAGTAGCATGCCAAGCAGTGTGGATGAGAAGAGTTCTCAGAGATTTGTGTCATGAACAAGAAAATGGCACAACCATTTACTGTGACAATAGCTCAACAATAGCATTGTCTAAAAACTCTGTTTTTCATAAAATAACAAAGCACATAGATACCAAATTTCACTTCATACATGAATTGGTTAACAATGGTGCGATTGTTTTGCAGCACTACAGAACAGAGGATCAGTTGGCTGATATCTTGACAAAACCATTGCCAAAGAAAAGTTTTGATCATTTCAGGAAATGCCTGGGTATGCAGCAGTTGAAATTAACGGGGAGCGTTGGAATTTAATTCGAACTGCATCACATAAATGCTGAACAAAGATTTGATCTACAGTAGTTATTTCAGATTGTCCGGTGCCGCAAAGTCTTCTGATATTTTTGAGCATTAAATTCAGAAATTAAATCCCCTGCAGACAACCGTCTTATTTTTGCTGAAAAGGCGTCACCGCCTTCTGCAATAAATACAAAGATAAATATCAGCAGATATTTTACTTAGTTTATTTTCTAAATCAGATTTTTATTTTCCTATAAATGTAATGCACAGTAGTTCTATTTTCAAGTGCAAGAGAGGCAGCATAAGCAGAAAAGAAAAGTAGTTTTGTTTTCTGTATGAGTGTAAGAAATTTTAGAACAACAGTTCTGTTTTTGTACTCTGAGAGAAAAGAGAGAAGTTTAGAAGAACAAAAGTGTGTCTCTTCTGTAAATGCATAGCAGTGCTGAACCTCCGATTTTCTAAGATAGAGAAAATCGATTTCTGGAACTGAAGTGTTCCTCTTGTAACAGCTAAGTTCACTGTATCAGTTTTGTTTATTGTTCACGAATACAAGTTTATTGTTTTGCTGATTTTCTGTTGCTGTTACACCAAGTGTCAAAAACACTTTGATTTTACTCTGTAAGTCTATTAGTGATTTGACGCCAACTTGTTTTAGTTGCTGTAACACCAAAGCATCAATTTTCTTAAAGTGACTTAGCGTCAAAAACGTGTTGTCGTTACACCGAGTGGCTTAACATCAAAACTCGTGTTGCTGCAACACCACGATCAGCGTTGTTAGAAACAGAGTGTTATTTCCTGTTGCTGCAACACCGAATCCTGTTGATGCAACACGAAGTCCAGAAAACGAAATTTTCAGTTTTCTGTGCAGAAATAGAGCATTTTTGTGTTGTCTGTTTGTTAAGGAATTTAGCAAAAAATTCCAACAATTATCTTGGCCAGATAACAGAGGATAGTTGAATTCCCCCAGTGGACTGTCACCAAAAATGAATGATTCCCACGCAGTGTGGATCCATCGACTCCCATTGATTTCAACTATAGGGACGTGCCCTAACTTGCCTCCATTAAAATAACACCTGTAAATGTATCAATTGATTCCATCATCAACTAAGCCACATCCCTTTGTTTCATCAACTGAATATTTACCTTTCTAACACACCTACCCCTTTGAACCTGATATATTTAAGGCTTACCTCACATTGTATGCTGTGGTCATCTCATGCTTGAAGGGAAGACTTAGTTCGAGAGACTAGAGACATACCGGGTTCAACTGTCATCCTCTCATTTGACCTAGACTGAAATAGAATCCGGCCACAAAAAGTTGATTGGAACAAGTGTATATTGGCAGGTTCAATCGATGAAGAACATCGAGGGACTTGGCCCCGCTCACAATCACAGATCTTGAAATTTTTTTCCCATTCATTATCTAATCTACTGAGGGGTTCAAATTAACAATTTGGATGTCGACTAGAGCCTGAAATGTACCAACTACATGTAACCTTGACTACTTTGAGACATGCCATGTTTGACGAGGGTTACCAAAGAGATTTATAAACCAAATGGAACCATCCATTTATCAAATTATTCATGTATTTATTTGTCTTACCAAATATTTATTAGAAAATATGAGTTTTGATTGGTGATGTTTTCTCTTTGGTATATCGACTAGCTAACTAGAGTATGCTCGAGGTGATTTTCTTATCTTGCAGCAAAAAAAAATATTTTGATATCTAGTTTATTACTTAGCACCTTTGATGTGACAATGTAGTAGGAAGCTACGTTGTTGTGCTTTGCAATTTTTTATCTATATTTCTTAATTTCCATGACTATGTTATCACTCCAAGATACACCTCTTCAATTTTACTTTTGTTGACTTATTGTGCAGTGAGATGGGAAACATATTGCAGGACCTCTATGAAAAATAAATATGCTGACCAACTTCGTAATGAAATCAATACCTTCAAGCTTGTTATTTCGTATTACAAACAAAGAATGTAAACATGAAGAATTAGTTCGAGACAAAACCCGTCAATATGTACCATGCGTCTTTGAATGAGCTATCCTAGAGACTGACCCTATTGAGGATCTAGAAGAGGAGGTTAAAAATCTCTCTCAATTACAGAACGTTGGCCTAAAATAAGAAATTTTCTCACTCAGAGTAACGAATTCCTAACTTTATAACACAATTCCTCATTTGTACCTCTTTGTTGTTGAGCTTTGTAAGAAGTTTCCCCTCTCCAAGATGAAAATAAAAGATTGTTTGATGAATATTGCGTCTTGAAATAATATCATGATGCACAATTCCTATAGTTGAATGAGAAGGATGTATCTATTTGGTGCTTGAAAACTAGTAACTTGAACCTTGAAAACTAGTAACTTAAACCTTGAATTAGAAGTTAGTACACTATAGAATTCTATTATTATGAGCTTCTAAAATTACATATTGACATTGTTGGTAGCTCAGAAAGTTTTAAGACAAATGATAGTGATGTTTATGTTTCATTATATGCTAATGATGTTGTTTATCCTAGATTTGAAAAATACACTACAAGTATTGGGTCATGACTATTGAGAAAAATGGGTCATAGCTTAAGAGGATTTAGGAAAAATGGACAAGGCATTGTTGTTCCAATTTTCCTTGAAATTTAAATATCCATAGAAGCTTTGGGAAATGTTTTTGTACCTATCTCAATGCCTTTGGCTAGCTTTGTTGAGACTTTGGAGGTGACACATTCTAGGAGGAATTCAAACTGAGTTGCTAGAAGAACCAACCTTTGTCGACTATGATAAACAAAATGATGTTATGGTTTGTAATCTCACCTAGATTTTAGTGTTTTTGGAACCAACTTTGAGGTTGCATAATCAGCATTTGATATCTATCAACACCCTCTCTAGAATCATAGGAAATTACCTAGGCATCAAAATCCTTGGCCATGTAGTATCTTTACATTTAGATCATTACAAAAGATATGTGAAAGGAAGAACCATGGAAAAATGTTGGATATTATGATCGGTTATGGTTGAATTGATGGATAGTCATGACATCGTTTGTACCAATTCTTGAGAGTTTCATATCATTTTTTGTATTTTATTTTACAATCATACACCATTCTTACTACTTATTAATTCCATTAGGAGTGGTCGAATATTAAGGATTAACAAAACATGCTAGTTTACTCAAATTTGGACAGGACTATCAAACAATGTTTTATTTAACTGAGCTTCGACTATGTATTTATTGAATTCACTTGTTACTACTCCCTTAGTTATGTTTAAGAAGGGGAGGGGTTCGTGAAAAGGAAGTCATATTTAGGGACAAATTTTTCCTATGGTTTCTGCCTTTTCTCTTGTCACACAAATGACTGGACCATCTTGTCTTGTTTTCAAAATGATTCTCGATAGGGACTATATTTGGACAATAGATTTTGCAACTTCTTTGATAAATTTGATCAATAATGACGGTGACAATGTTTCAGACTTCCTCAAGAAGTGATTTTGTAGAATGTTTAATCATATTTTATAGTCAAAACAAATTAAGAGTCAATATTTGTGACTCTTGGTAATTTGTTTTCCTCCAAGCTGAGTATACTAAGGGGTGTTGGAACATTGGGTTCCTTGCTAAACCTTGCTTGTAATTTTATTCATCATTTCCATGTTTATATTTTTAGATGGATTCTTTATGGATAGTTACAAAACATGGTGCGATGGTGATTTGATTTGATTTGGGGTACTAGAAGACATGGTTGGCTCAATAGGATCATAATAGTTTGTGGTATTTTTCAAAAACAATGGGAATTGGTGTTGAAATTCCATCAAAGGTAGGGTAATAAAATATAGGAGTTTTAGACTCGGAATTTTAGTTTTATGGATCTTTGGGAAGGGCATTGGAGGCTTATTTGTTTGACGTGACTATGCCTAGTTGGAAATAGTTAAATATCCAAGAAAATATTATTTTACTTGGGCATGGAGTACATGGAAATGAAGGCTCCACAATTTGTTTTTTTGGGATTCTTCTTGGTCATACTCCTAGTTATCCGCCTAGGAATGCCTAATCTGATTGGGGAAACCTATGGATGTCCCTTATTTTCCAATTCTCTTTTAGACTTTTTTTCCACTAGTAGTGAAGAATTTTACTTGATGAAGAATGAGATCATTATTTTCATTTCTATCATTGTGCTTAGAAACCATATTCTCTTCCAATGGTATCTCCTCATGTTTGTTCTTCCAAAACTTCTTGTTATCATGCTTTTCAATTGACCACACTAATATTCCCCTTGACACCAAAATTTTTGTGTTAGGTTATGTTAATACACTCTTCTCTAAGTAGTTGTCACTACCAATGAATGAGTGAGAAACTTGGAAATAAAAATCAACATCGGAGTGATATCAATATCAAAGTATCATTTCAAATCCTATAGGTCATTTGACATGAAGGAAATGATGAGGATGGGTTGTTGAATGACATGAATATATTTCATGCCATTAAATAACATGTTTATGGGGTGGTGAAGGGATAAGATAATAATAATAATGACCTTGAGTTGAGTCTATGGCAAATTTGGAGTAAAATTGTAAAAGAGGTCATAAATAGAGATTAAAATGAGTTCAAAGACTTATTTTTTTTTAGCTTCCCATGCTTTTTAATAAAATAGAAGAACATCAAACTTGATTACTTACCTCAATTTTACCTCAATAGAAACATGATGCATGTTGAAGTTGATAAACATTGTTCTGAGGAACTAAACCTATAACTTCTATGAATTGAGATAAACCAAAATTTGTTGTTGATGGTGAGAGTGACTAATCACTAATGTTGAGACTTTATTGTTGAGCCAAATATAAATCAAAAATGATGGATGTTTCCAATGAATATAATTAGAGTAATCGAGAGGGGAGACTAAAGTTTCCTGGGTAGATCAAGACTCTAATCTTGGAGCTAATTATCATTATATAAAATTGACCTACAAGAGATATTAAAAGGGTTGGTTACATGTCATCCTATAATTAATATAGGTATCTTATAATTATTGAAAATATTGTCTACCGAATTGTGTAATGGTTATACGAACTCCTATAACTAGTGATACTCTATTAAATGTGAATGTTGGAACTATTATTTGAGAAAATTGAGTCTGATCATCTACAAAATCATGATCTTTGGGACATTGTAGTACTATCAAGAGTAAAGGGAATTTAAACATTAAAATTTGAGAATAATAATGTAGAAGTTTGCATACTTAAAGTTGGAAATGATGCTCCAAAATCTTTGTCGTGATTTATTAAAAAAATTAAACCCAGTATAAATTTTGATCAGTAATATAAATTAAGTTTTGGATTCCATCGATATGTTAATAAAATGAATGTGTCAAATATTCATACATGAAAATTAATTGCACTAGAGATGAATGATAATTTTCATGGAAATAATATGCAGAGTGGTTATCCCAAACTCTCTAAAGAAAAGGTTTTTCACAAACTTTGATATCTATAATTTTACTTCTACGAAAAATAGGTTGTCTAAAAACTTGGTTATGTTACAATCACTAGTTTCCTTTTTATCTCAAATGAACTTAGGGAATATTTTCTATTAAGTTACCTGGTTGTCAAGGAAAATTCATGTTCAACTATGCAAGAGAACTAGTTTTCATAACTAAACATTACTTTTATC
>APFE030654906.1:24578-84262 GCA_000404065.3 Pinus taeda
TCATGAGGGTCTTATCAGCTCACCCACTTCTTGCAGGATTTATTTTTATCAAGTCAATAATTAAAAGAGTATTTTTATTTGAAATAACCAATATACATTTTTCTTTAACTCTACCTTTATTATCTTTATCTAGAATAATTGTTGTCTTTTCTATTTGAAGGAATTATTATATCTTTTCTTTTGAATATACCTTTATCATCTCTCACATATTCATAGAATATTAGCATAGATTTAGAATCAAAGAGATAACGTCATTACTATAGATAATGTGTTGGGCTATTACACTTAAAAAAAAATTATCGAGTTAGGTAATCATTGGGTCTGACGATCACTAACTAACTAGATCTAGAATACTTGTATAAAGGAAGGAAAGAAAGAATTCATAGATATCAAACTATTAAAATGTGCAAGAAATATACATTATCAATATTTTGATCCTTTTTAGCACCTCCTTGACAATGGTGCCAAAAATGTTAGTCACCTTATTTTGACCTAAATTTCAGATATTAAATTATCAATTCAAGGGCATAAGTTTGCAAGATAGTAACATCGTATGTGTAGGGTTTAGGAAATAATGGGATTTCTAACCTATGAGAAGAACTTTTTTATTTTGATATTTAAGTGCATCGTAATAAAAACTAAGAATGTTATTGAGATCTCATTCACTAGATGGTAAATGTTTTACATGGCATACAAGACATTCTTTCATTCAACCAATATTCCTTAATGCTCTTGTTCTTTTTTATGAATCAAATCTCATTCCACTTTCCAATGAAACTTAGTATTGCATAGGCTTCAATTTTAATTTCAAAATGAAAAAACTCAAATAAATTTTGAAAGGAAACACAATTTACTACACAACCTAACATATCATAAAGAGATCCCAAATCAAAATAGTGTTTCTTAATGACATAGGTTGTATTCCTTCACTAATGTTAATTTAAGTGTTCATATAACAAATATTTAAGTGTTCATATAACATGTTAAACTTATTCTTCCATAAATTATTAATTTTAATTTCAAAAGAAAAAACAAACTTTAAAAATACAAATGATTAACTACACAACCTAACATATCACAAAGAGATACCAAACCATTAAATTGGAGACATATAATTTCTTGCTAACATAGGTTGTAGTCCTTTAGTGATATCAATTCAAGTTTTCATACAAAAAATTTAGAAGAAAAATATTTTGTTTAACCTTTAATGGAGACTTCTCTTCTCTATAAAAGAATACCATATGGTAAAGATATAAAAACAAAGCAGTTGAGAGAACTAACAAAGCATAGACTAATCATGAAATTAAAAGGATAAGCTATCAATTAATTATTGTTATCCATCTATTCTACAAATTAGGAGAAGAGAAATTTTGTCCAAATTGAAGCGCCCTTCCAACTGACTCTATGCTTCTTATGGGGCTACACTACCATGAACCAAATATCCACATGAAACTGTCTCAAAACATCAAATCAACTCCATTATATTAATTTATAAAGTTTACCAGTACATTGACAATGGATTCCTCCATTCCCAACTCTATAAAGTTTACCAGTACATTGACAATGGATTCCTCCATTCCCCAACTTAATGATCGATTGTTAGATGTTTGACAAATTGCTTAATTATACTGATCATCCACTGAAAAAGATTACATTACATCTCTTTTTGGCTATTTTATATAGGCGATACATATTACAAAAAAAGAATATAGCTGAAGCCTATTGAATCCCCTATACCATGCGTTAAGAGGATTGATCCATATCAGAGGAGATAAAGAAAGGAAACTTCGTAAATTTCTTCGAAAGAATATACCAGAGTTAGATCAGGTGACATGAAAATATCTATGAACATTTATCTTAACTAATTTATTGGCTCAATGCACTCTTGGCAAATTTTGACCACAGATTTGACAAGAGGAAGGAATTCACTCTATCTACTCTAGAGATGGTTCGACGAACATAGAAGGAATCCACGAGCCTTGGATTTCGTTCGGAAAGTGGACAAACATGATGAAGGACAAGGTTGGTTACTATATCCTTATATAAGTTACAAGCCCTGAGTTGTTTAAATGGCCATTGAGAATAAAATAGCACTTAATCCTCTTAATCCATAAATTAACAACATAATTACCTTGTAATCTCTCAAATGAGATTTTCACTGAAACTATAATAAAAGGAACAATAATAATATCATATAAACTGACGTTTAAGATAGTCAAAAAGTGATAACTAGCCATAAAAATAACATCGAATTATAGACTTGACAATAGGGATGATACTAACAAAATTATATTAAAAGAAAGGTTCAATTAAATCGATTCAAAACGATTAATATGGCGATGTAAAATCCAATGTTTTGAAAAACATAATTTCTAGCCTAGAAGAAAATCAATGCGCGGAGAAGCCTCTGATCTAAGATGTATGAGTACAATTTATTTTTAATTTTATTTCATTGATTAGTAAGTTTATGTTTTATCACAATTCATCGAATATAGTCACATAGAATTAGTTAAAAATGAAACGCGAAGCTAACCAGCATTACACTCTAAATGAGAGGTTGAGTTACCTCATTCTTCCAATTCCTTGTAGTAGATTAATATGCAGACTTCCATTTTAACTATGTTCGAATAATCTTGAGAGTTTTAACATATCATATGACTTGCAAATCTCTCAATTCTTCAGAGTTATCATGTTTATGTCAACCTAGTTGTTCGCTGCCCAGTCCTAATTATGACAGTCGGGAGGTAATCTTATACTTTCTTCCCTCTGATAGTTGGCACATTTTTATGCGATGTCTTTTAATTTGTGTGTTTCATATATTGACAATTATGTACTTTTGTGCAATAGCTATGGGTTGGGGTTAGGAAATAGTTTATTATACGTTAACATATCTATTTTCATATTGATCAGTGTTATTTTGATGACATCAATTCTCATCTTAATGCGCACCATTGTTTAAAATCAACCATTAAGCTGGGTAGAACTAATTCCTTTTAATGTAATTTTTAACAGGGGTCTAAGCTGCTCGTCTTCCTCATCTAGAAAGTATATTTGAAGTAAAGTCTTTAGTCAAGCATGTTGTTCTTAACAAAAGACAACTTAAAAATAAATTGAAAATAAAATTTAACTCATATACCATATACAAAATTTGTTGGGAAAGCTTCACTCACTTCTTTTCTATCCAATTCATTTTACTCACACCATTATGAAAATAGATTTCATTACAATACCATGGGTTACCGATACCATGGATGTGGACAACTTTGATATTTATCCTTTCCAAGTTCTACAAAGCTCTTGCGAATTCTTGGGAAAATTTTTGTTAACATATTAGCTGGATTTACTTTCATGTGCATTTCTCCAATTGTAATAGCCTATCATTTAACACCTGAGGAATCCAATGATATCAAAGATCAATACAATTTGTCTTAAAATGATACATTAGGTTTTTTCTAAATGAATGACACTCTAACTGTCACAATGCAACACATTTTTTTTTTTAATTTCCACCTCTCTTAAAAAGTGTTGCATCCACAACATCTCTTAACAAACTTCTATGGAAGCTATGTATTCTTCATCTATTATGGAGAGGGATACTACATTTTGTAGTCCATACATCCAAGATAATGTAGCACGTGCAAAACCATATAAAATAGTTGTGTATTGTTCTGAAACAATGGATAAAATTAAGAAAAAGAGAAAAATGGTGGTATATAAAGACACCATTGTTTTGATCCTAATAACCACAAAGAGAAATTAACATTAAATTTGTTAAGACTTTAGGTAAACTACATTAGAAATGAATTACATAGAAAAAAAACCTTAGGTTATCATAAAATTTGAGCCCAAAAATCTAATAACAACACATTTACAAACCTAAACCTAAATCACCCTATCAAATCAACACATTTACAAAAAAAATAAAAAATTAAATGGAGAAGCCCTACCTAGAAAACATTACCTAGAATGTAGTAAATAGTTGGAACATATTGTTTAGTTTTGACTCGCTCAGCAGGGCAAAAAAATAGTGTCACGTGAAGGGCGAAAAAACAGTGTCACGTGAATGGGGTCTGTTCGCATGGATAATCTAATAATATGCAGCACTTTCGGTGAATACACGACTTTGGGCATATAGAAGGAAAGGCTTCAGTCTGACAATCGAGCTTATCAATTAAACACTTGGATATAAGGCTTACATTAGATAATTAAACACTTGGATATAAGGCTTACATTAGATAATTGATAGATTAGGTTGGTTGGTTGCTGGAATTTGTTGATAGATTTTCTCAACCAGAAATTCCTTGTTTGGAATTGTTAGATCTCATGAGCACTATTTATGTGGCTTGTAATTTAGTTTTTATGGAAATATAAGAATTATTTTTGTGTGTAATTTGTCCAACATGATTTCTCTTTTAATTTTATTATTGGTATTAAAGCTGGTTTAGCCCTCACTCTCATATAAGACAGGTTGGGGTTATGCCAATTTTGCAATTCTGTTCATGTTTAAATATATTAGATAAAGATTAGATAGAGTCGGCATAGGTTATTACTGTGTGATGTGTGAGAATACTAGTTCTACGTTGAGTGTCATCTACACAATCATCTACTAATTCGAAGAACAATCTCTACTAGCTCTAGTATTCACCACAAGGCCACTATGGCAATGGATCATGTGTCATTCTTTTGATTCCTTTGGACATCAATGACAATGTTTTGAGTTTTTTTCTTTAAAGTGTCGAGCAAGATCGGTAAGACAGATGTGACATGTGAATTGTAATTTCTCTTTTTTGTAATAATATTTGTAATGATTTAAATGTAAGAATTAAATGAGGCACTTGGAAATAATGCTTACATTAGTAAATTGACAGATTAGGTTGGTTGGTTATGGGAATCTCTTCAAATAATTTCTCAACCAACAATTCTTTTTTGGAATTTGTTGGATCTCATAAGCACTATTTATGTGGCTTTTAATTTGATATTTATGTGGCTTTTAATTTGATTTTAATAGCAATATACAAATTATTTTTGTGTAAGCTCTAAACCATGACTTCTCCTCCAATTTACTTGTTAAAATTCAAAAACTTACCTTCAATGTGGGTCAGTTCATAAAAGAAACTTAAACTCATGAAAGAAACTTAAAAAACAAACTATATCTATAGCTAGATTGATAGTTGGCTAAGAAATTGAAATATTTGAAAAGCTTGATGAAGTTTCCAATGATTGTCTTTCTAAATAGGACAAATTAGGACAAAATGAAGATCATTATGACGAAGACAAGGATGCAACATCACTAATGAAGTTTCCAATGATTGTCTTTCTAAATAGGACAAAACAAAGATTATTATGACGAAGACAAGGATGAAACATCACTAATGATGACAAAATCCCCACCATCCCATCACCTTACACTTCATCTCTTTACACTTCCTTATGTCCCACCATTCAAATGCAGAAGAGGTGAGGCCCCAATAGTGGATAGTGAATGTATAGTTTGACCAAGTGAATTTCAAGAAGGAAAGCATTTCATGTTTCTTCCAAAATGCACATATTCTTTCCATTTTCTTTGCATTGATAAGTGGCACCATGGATGAATCAAAGTAACCATTTAATCCGACGTGTAATACGACCACTGTTTCTTTTAACATTTATTGTATTCATAACACCTCTACAATTTTGACATAAATAGTACAATGCGGCTGCGAGCCCGTCATCAGTATCGAATTGTTGAATAAACCAAAGTTTTGGTAGCCCGACATTAGTATCGAATTGTTTGAATAAACCAAAGTTTTGGTAGATTGTCAATGTTATATTTTCATCCAGAGAGAAAAGTTTACCACTCACAAGATATGGTACTTATGTTATTTTCAATTCTTATTACACCATGAATTCCTAAGAAGGAAATTTGTATTACCTTTGTTAACATTAAATTGTATGTATTTAACGTGACATGATCCAACAACGAAGATTTGTTATAAAATAAATGCTCCATATTTCATTTCCATATGAAATGCACCAAATATAACATTGCATGCACACTAAAATTTCTATAACATTAGATATTTGATATTTCTTATTTTATTAATTTTGTTAGAAATTTCAGGAAAAGAACTATGTAATGGATTTCGCATGATTATTTCATCCATAATAAGGACTATATCTAGTCCATGATATTTTTCGCATGATTGCTTCATCCATAATCAAGGACCATATCTAATCCGTGATAATGGATGAAGTAACCATTCGAAAAGTTATACAGCTTATAAATCCATTACACAGTTAACAGTGACATATGAAGCGTCTTTATAGGGTGGTAAAGCATTGAGTTGGATTTTCCTTAAGTATCAAGGCAATGAAATCTTTGTTTGGATTTAGGTAAAGGGCACAAAGTTATATGTTGGTTGTGTAGGTACATAATCCACGAGAGAGGAGAAGTTCAGTTTTTATAATATCAATAGTTTTATTTCATTAAAAGAAGATAACTTTATAAACAAGGGGAGTTGTGAGGCAGCAAGTCCATGCATTGAGTGGGCTAGAATGCTTTTTTGTGTTGGCACAATCGAGCCAGTAAGAGAAGTGGTTGCTGAAGCGACATTCCCCACTTAGGCCTCGAGATTTTGGAGGTAGCATTCTTCTCATTGCCTTGGGATGGCAGAAATATCCACAACAACAGGCAGATTTTTCTGTCTTTCCTTGCTAAATCATGGTTTGGGAGGGCTCGAAAACTTGTTCTTGTATTCGGAGGCCTAACTAAATAGGCATATTTTTTTCTGTCTTTCCTTGCTAAATCAAGGTCCGGTAGGGCTTAATAGCTTGTTCTTGTATTCGGCAGCCTAACTAACTAGGCATATTTTTTTCTGTCTTTCCTTGCTAAATCAAGGTTCGGAAGGGCTTGACAACTTGTTCTCGTATTTAGCTGCCTAACTAACTAACTTTGTTTGGCTATTGGTAGGATGGGAGCATATTAATCCATCCTTCACTAGGGATGCTCTTGATGGCTAGACTAGCTAGTGAACCGAGGTTGTGATGGATAGCTATAGGGGGGAAAAGGATGGAACCAAAGGGTGGAAAGAAAGAATGTTACGTAGGTACCTTTCGGATAAAAACTTGATTTCCTCTAGCCCGGTAGCAATCAATTATTGAAAACTACCTGCACACACAGACAATAGAATTATTTATTATCTGATCAAAGTATAATTCAATTCAAGATAATTCAATCCAGTTCTTTCCAATCAGAGCCATACCTGTGCATCATATTTGGATGTTGCAATAACTTTCTAGATGCGCAATCCATATCTATTTGGCATTAGACGATTATTTTCTTTCTTTGAGGCTATACTAAATCATGATGATGGTGTACATAACAAGATCAGTCAACCTTTCTAGATCCAGGATTGTTGTCTTCTAGCTCTAATTAAGGTACCTTCTCAGATATATTTGAAGGTCCCATGTTCACAAAAATATCCATTAGTGAAAGGTTGTGGAGACTTTTACCAAAACAGACTTAGAAATTTAAGTGGAATCTGGGAAGAAACAAAAAACTGTACCATCTAACATCTGCTGGCATTTCCTAGTGGTGAATCCTCCTGCACACTTAAAAAATAATAATGCAAGCGATGACGAAACCTAGTTACTTCAAAATGGAAATGGTTCACAATCCCAGTTCTTTCTGGCTATAGTCCTTTTGTTGTTGCTTGCAGGTGTTCCTCTTGTCTACTATTGGGAAAAATTCACATTATAATCTTTTGGGGAAAATAATAAAAGAGACTTACTGGTTCTCTTTTTCATACAAATGGATATGGTACATGTTACTTTAGGTCTAGTTGTTGTCAATCCATAATAAACTGCCAAAATCACAAGAATAACTATGGTAGTAATTTAATACACCAAAACATCTGTTCATAAATGAAGCTTCGAGATACTGGACCAACTACCCTACATACAATAGAAAAATTGAAAAATCCACTGTTAATTAGTTCTAGAACTTTTGTTCGAAACTATATGACACATTTAAAAATTTCTTATTAGCATACTACTATCTTACAATAACAACAATCGGCAAGCAAATAAGGAGAGCATACCATTTTAGAATAACCACTTAGTATATGATCTATGAAAATTTAACCTGCCACCAATAAAAGTACTCATTTTCCTTTGCAAATTCGTTGATCTAGTGCCTTTGAGCTCTGTTTAAACATGGATGTGAAAAACCTACTCACATCCATTCCATGGTAAATCGCGAGAACATTCCTGAAATGCAGGACTATCTATACAAGCTAATCTATCTAGCTCTTTCACTATCACTATTTATAATAACTCCATGATTATTTAGTTTCCCCATAAATTGTACATATTATCAACTTGGAAAGAATCTCCAACCAAATTACCAGATAACTTGGCCAAAAGGAAAGGATGTTCATTATAAGTATCCTCATTCTGAGCTGCCTATGCAACCTTTAGTATTTTGTCTAAAACATCTTCCTTTTCAAAGCAGGCATCAGTTGTATGACTCAACAAAGGTCCAATCTGAGATGTGAAGTGGTTGAAGCTTAAATCAACTATGCCTTGTGAAAAATTATCTATTTTAAACATTGGCCAAAGGGATTCCTACTCCAATCTTGCACCCCTAATCATAGAACTGACCTGGAAAACAATTATATATTGACATTACTAGATAGAAAACCTTACTTTACATATGAAATTTGTAGATTAACATAAGTAGGAAAGCTTTAACTAATGCCAGGTAATCATCACAAGAGTCTACAGTAGTACACACCTTTAAATCATTTATGGCATTGGTAGTGGATGCCAAAATGTAGCTTGGGCTGGAGTCATCCAGTAGCAACTTTAGCCACTGATTAAGAGTAGCATTGTTATCAGTCCTATCATGCAGTCTCTCAAATGATGTTTCTGATCGCAATGTAGTATCTTCCTAGATGTTGACCTTTTCCTGCTTCACATGTGAGTGGCTTTTGTCTGACAGATCTTCAACAACATCAGGTTTGGTCATCTTATCAGAAAAGGAACTATTCATTACTGAAGGAAAAGCATTCCTCTGTATTGGTGGTTCATTTGAGCTTGAAATCCTTGGCTCTATTCCATTTTTCTTAAAAACACGGCATAAAACAAAAGCATCTTGTAAAAGTAAAGAAAATCATCATCAAGGGTTGCATCAAGGAATTACTCTAAAAATAATTGAAGCAAAGAACAGAATGAAATTTTCATAGTTGAGTGTCTTGATAAATGGCATAAGGATACCATTAATTATTTGATAGAACTAATTCAAAAGAATAATGGGGATTTGATAGCAGAAATTAATTGCAAGATATAGCTTGGATGAAAACTTGAGAACAAAGCCTATAAACATTGTTGGTCACTGAGAAACACATAATGCAAAAATACATCACTCAGCTTGGTACATTGACAAGAGAAAATAATATTAAACAGATTAGTGACAAATCAAGGCTATGATAATTGTTGAAGAATAAAACACCCAAAAAAAAATAAAAATATCTTGGTAATCACAGTTGCTGGAATCTCAGTCAAAATCATTGTGCCTATGTGTGAGCAAGGAGTGATTCCAACCTCCAGCTTAAACTCTTCCCAAACACTCTGTTTCTACAATTAAATAGAATTATTCTTAATATTTTTAAAATCCAGCAGGAAAAGGTACTAAAAATTCCAATTCAAAGAGTATACAAATAATAGAGAGTTTCAATCTGAGATGTGCAATAGTTGAAGCTTAATTTAGCTACGCCTTGTGAAAAATTATCTATTTTAAACATTGGCCAAAGAGATTCTTGCTCCAATCTTGCACCCCCAATCATAGAACTAACCTGGAAAACAATTATATATTGACATTACTAGATAGTAAACCTTACTTTACATATCAAATTTTTAGATTACATAAGTAGGAAAGCTTTAACTAAAGCTAGGGAATCATCACAAGAGTCTACAATAGTACACAACCTTAAATCATTTTTGGCATTGGCAGGGGATGTCGAAATGTACCTTGGGCTGGATTCATCCAATAGAAACTCGAGCCACTGATTAAGAGTAGCACTGTTATCAGTTCTATCATGCAGTCTCTCAAATGAAGTTTCTGATCACAATGTAGTATCTGCTTGGATGTCGGCCTTTTCCTACTTCATTTGTGGGTAGCTTTTGTCTGACAGATCTTTAATAGCATCAGGTTTGGTCATCTTATCAGAAAAGGAACTATTCATTACCGAAGGAAATTCATTCCTTTGTATTGGTGGTCCATTTGAGCTTCCAACCCTTGGCTCTATTCAATTTTTCTTGAAAACAAGGCATAAAACAAAATCATCCTGTAAAAGTAAAGAAAATCATCATCAAGGGTTGCATCAAGGAATTACTCTAACAATAATTGAAGCAAACAACATAATGAAATTTTCGTAGTTGAGTGCCTTGTTGTTTTCCATTGGAAAAATCATAATCTTTCATTATATGATGAAAAATTACATATAGTATATGATGATCAGCATATGCGATTTGTATCAGAATGTCCATAATATCTACAAACCCATTCTTGTGAATGGTTACGTCAAAAATAAAAAAATCATCACACAGGATGACACTATATAGTGTTTATATAAACATAATTTATATAAACATAATTTGTTGATCCAATTGATAATAATATTTGAGTCACCAAAATTTGTATATTTCTGCAGTCGTGATTTAAAGCAAAACGTATTAGATGTCGAAGAGTTATTAGTTATGTGAAATTATTTGTTCCTTCACCGAGACCCATCTTGACTTTGAAGTAATGTTGTTGTGAGAGGTAGAGAATGAAACCCCCCCCCCCCCCCCCCCCAACATTTGTGTTGCTGAGCAGCTCCATCTAAAAAGGCCCATGGGGAGGAGTAGTCTATAGGATTAGGAGCTAAGGGTCTACGGGGCTGAGGTGGGGAATATTCAGGAAGTTCATGATAGGATGCAATGATTTTTGTAATAATGGTCTGCCATCTGATTGTGGCATTTTCAAAAGTTAGTTTATTTCTAGCCAACCAAATTGCCCAACATATGATCAGAGGTAGGCATGGCAAGTTTGTTCTTGAATGAACTATGTTCTAGACTTCCCAAGCTATTGTTATACTGTCTCCTTCCCATGTTCTCGTGAACCTAATCTCTGCAACCACATCTTTCCAGAATTGTTTTGTAGTGTTATAGGTGAGGAATAGATGCTCGATCGATTCAACACTGTGTTTGCAAGGTATGCACCAATGAGGACCATACATGGATCTGTGCATAACCAAATCCTCTGTTGGTACCTTGTTTCAGAGGATACACCAAAAAAATAGTCTGGTCCGGGGAGGAGATTTTAATTGCCAAATGTGCTTCCACCATTG
The DNA here is from genome assembly GCA_000404065.3 of Pinus taeda. Lineage (NCBI taxonomy): Eukaryota > Viridiplantae > Streptophyta > Pinopsida > Pinales > Pinaceae > Pinus > Pinus taeda. Next base: position 35,948 of record APFE030654906.1, read on the forward strand.
CAGATTGATTTTAGGTTGTTTGTCTTGAAGCACGCATAGGTAGCCTTCCCTAGGGGAATAGAAACCAGATTCAACCTTACTCCACATGAGCTCGTATGGTCCTTCCTTGATGTGAAGATGAGATTCACTCAATGAATTTGTAAATTCATTCTAGATGTGGTGCTAGTGAGGAGGAAAATTTAGCTGAGTGGCTGATTTCAAAGCTTGTGTATAAATAGAGGAATTCTCATCATTCAAAATATGAGCAATTACTTTGTTGTTTTGTTGGTTAAGTAATAGGGTGAGCTCTCTTGGAGGGAAACATCTACCCCCTCCCCCAGTCCATGGGTCTAGCCCAATGTGAGCACTGGTTCCTGCATTTATTCTCCAAGTAAGGTGACTGCGAATGAGAGGGAGTGAGCACAATAGAGCTTTCCAAACTGAGGATATGCCTGTTCTATTCCAACCGGGCAATCTTATCCAATCCATTACTTGTAGGGCTATATGTATTTATGATAGGAGATGATTGTCCAGAGATTGTGCTTGGTTAGCAGTGACCATCCCATTTTTGCAGCGAGAGCTTGAGCAAAAGAGGGTAGATCTTTGAGGCCCCATCCTCCCCACTTTTTTGGCAAAGCAATTTTGTTCCAGCTTATCCATGCAAAGACACGTTTGTCCTATCCTCCATTCCATAGATATCTGTAGAAAATTTGCTTGAGATGAGCCAGTATGCTTCTACGGATCTAGGCTAATGCCATCCAGAATACTGGGGTGGCCCCCAGGACAGATTTGATAAGCACCAGCCTCCCTGCTCTAGACAAGAAATGATGGCTCTAGTGGGATATTCTTTTCTCGAATTCGGTGATCAACCAAGTCTAGTTGGCTATCTTATGACCCAAGGGATTGATCTAGAAACCTAAGTATTTGAAGCCCTGTTCAGGTGGCCACGGATTATAATAGAATTAATGCAGGGAAAAAATGGATTCTTGTGCAGAAGTGTAAGCTTTTGTAATGGTAGATTTTGGATGGTTTGCCGTCATACAGAAGGCCCTGTAAAAAATGGCAAGGATCTCTTCAAGAGCAACCGAGTCACGTATACTTCCATCCAACAAGATGAGGACATCATCCACAAACAGGAGATGTGTCATGGAACATTGTTCAGTAATCTTTAATCCTGATAATTTGCCATTCTGCTTTTCATGGTAGATGAGCCTGCTCAGGCATTCCATGATGATCAGGAAGAGGAGGGGAGAGAGTGGGCAGCCTTGCCCGAGTCCTCTTTTAGCATGGAAAAATGGTGAGGTAGAGCCATTAATGAGGAGGTTGTAGGTGGGAGTTGATATGCAGGCCATGATCCACGTAGTGAAATGATGGGGGAAGCTCAGGTGAACAAGAAGCATTTTAATGTAAAGCCAACTCACCCAGTCAAATGCTTTGGCTAGGCTGATTTTGAGGATGATTCCCTTTAGTCTACGAGATCGGATGGAATGAATGACTTCTTCAGCGGTACCTATGGCTTCATGGATCTGGTAGTCTTCAAGAAATGCAAATTGTTCAGGGAGTATATGTTGAGATAGGATAGGCCTGATACGATTTGCGATGATTTTGGTAATGATCTTGTAGAGGTAGTTGCAGAGAGAGATGGGTCAAAAATCATTGAAGGAAGCGAGGGAGTCAGTTTTAGCGATGAGAGAAATAAAGGTAGTGTTGATAGCATTGTAAAATCTTCTAGAAGACCGACATTCCTCCACAACCTGAAGTAGGTCCTTGGGTAGTATGTCATAGAAAGCCAGGTAAAATTCGATTCTCCACCCATATGGGCTGGGGCTTTTGTCTTTTTTAAACCATTTTAAGGTCCCTTCAACTTCCTCCAAGGTAACTGGTGAATTAAGTTCAATCACAGCTTCCTCCTCCACATATCTAGGGAATAGACTAGCCACTTGTATGATATCTGCCAGATTTGCTTCTTGGGGGGCTCTATACAGATTTTGAAAGTGGGAGGTACCCAATCTCAATAGCTTTTGGAAATTGTCAGCTTGCTCTCCATCTGGTAGAGGCATTTTCCAGATAGTATTTACAGTTTTCCTTCCCTTTGCAAAGTGTTGGTAAAAGTTGGTATTTTCATCTCTTGCCTACAACCATATAGCCCTACTCTTCAGTCTCAATGATTCTTCTCTCTCCTTTAGAATCTTATCTTCCTGCATTTCAACCTCAATTAGCTTTACCTTTTCATCTGCAGAGATAAAGCCAAGATTTCTATCATCCATTAAATTGTTCAACTCAGCTTCAATAACTGTAATTGATCATTCATCCTTGGTTTTTTTCTCCTTTTCCCATGCAATGGTTAAGTGTTTAAGCTGAGATAAGTTGTGGCAGAAACATTCGCAATTGATATGTGATTTGAAATTGGGTGGGAGGTCCAAAAGTCCTTGAGTAACATTGTATATCCCACATCTTGTAGCCAAACATGATTGAATTTGAAGGGGGCCTTTCGCTTGGCATCAGGTCTGAGAATCTCCAGAAAAATAGGTGAGTGATCTGATATCCTCCAAGTCCCCACCCATTGTTTGTATCTAGATAGTCTTTGAAGCAAGGGAATTTTGACTAGGAACCGATGAAGCCATCTAGCCAGGGCTGCTTCCCGTACTCTTCGATTTCTCCATGTGGGCATAGGCTTCATCATGGGAACATCAATAAGATTGTGTTGGTCCAAAATATCCTTAAAGAAATTAGACATGGGATCAACTTGGGCTTGTGATCCCCAAGATTCCCCATAATCTATGGAGAAGTTTAGATCACCCTCGATGATTGCTTGATCTACAGATGTAATATTTGATTGTAGAAAGAACTATCAGAAATCCTCTCTCCGCTGGCAGGGGCCATATACATTTATGAGTCTGATGGTTAATCCATGCTTAGCCGAGAAAATATCCAGTCCAATAAATCCACTCCTCCCCAAGTGGCAGATACATTGATGGATCGTGGATTATATCCTATGTCTAAACCCCCAGATCTACCTATGGCATCCAGGGCATGGAATTGCCAACCAGTTTAGATGGTGGATAGGGTTAGCTCAATAGAAACAACAACGCCTAATGTTTCCTACATCATTATAATATGAATCAGCTCAATTTCAATCAGACTCTGCATGGCTAGTTCTTTGGAGGTTCTAGCCAGACCTTTATAGTTATAGGAGAGGCATTTCATGGTGGAACCCCTCCTTGGGTGTTCAATGCTCTAAGAACCCCTTCCGTAGTGGATTGCTTCCCAGAGGCTACTTCAGCTCCGGCTTTCTAAATGGCTTTAGATAGGTATTATTTGCACCCTCGGGAAGATTGAGAAGATGGTCCAGGGTAGGATAGACCTAGATTAGATTGAATGCTAGGATTTGGTATATGCCGAGAGCGTAGATTGTAAGAATGGGGCATTACCAAATAGGAGATGGCTGAAACCCTGGGCGAGGATGGGGGCCAAGGCAAGGTAGGCGAGGTAATGGCAATGATGGGTGGAGGAATGGAGATCTCGCATGTGATGGTTTGAGCCAGAGGTGAAGGTAGATCCAATGATGAACATACAAAACGTGACAATGAAGGAAAATGAGAGGAAAGGGGTGAGAGAGGAGCCATACCCGATTTTCTTGCCAACTCTGCAGCAGCAGCAACCCTAGCCCAAGTTAGAGGGGCCGAAGGCAGAATGTGAGTCTCCTCCGCTGTCTTTGAGGATTCACCAAGATTGAGCCGTTTGGGGACCGAGATGCTGATCTAAGAAGTCGATGCAGAAGCTTTTCCCTTTTGAGGAACTAGTGAGCCAAGAGGTTCTGCTGGTTTCGTGAGCTAAGGGCATTCCTTGTAAACATGCCCTACCTTGTGGCACCTCCTACAGTGGAAAGGAACTCCCTCATAATCCAAAAGCTGAAATCTAGTGTAGTGCCTCAACTTAAGGGTAATCTTCTCTTCCAGGCTTTCCCTTGTGTCCAAGTGTATTAGTATTCTTGCCAGTGCACGGTTCTTTGTCTAAACATAGGTTTTATCGTATTCCAAAAAAGTGCCAAGGGCATTCCCAATTATTATGAACACTTCTTCAGTCCACAATTGTAGTGGTAGGCCTGGTAATCGCACCCATATAGGTCCTAGTCCAATTTTCTCATGTTTCAAATCAAAAAGTGTAGACCAACACTTGAGGAGGACTGGTGCCATTTCAATATGCCAGTATTTTGCAAGTATCAGGTCAGTATAGTCTATGTTGGAAAATTGTAACATGAACCAACTTTTAGTTAGGCTCTGAACCTCTGGTATTTCCTGAAGCATTCCCGCCAGATTACTTTTACCAAGTTTGTGAGCCTAGTCGGTGAGTATGCCCTTCCTCTAACATGCCCAACAAGAATCCTGTTGGCCTTGTCTGCCACCTCACCCATCGGGATATCTTTGCTGAAAGTAATGGTAAGGTCCTTTGCTAAGGTTTTCACACACTTGAACTTTCTCTTCCCTGATATTGGCGCCGATGGGTGTTTTTTCAGCGGATCCGAGCCGACATCCTTCTGTGGTGTCGAGGCATTTACCTTGATGACCGGTGAGTCAAAGTAGCCCTAGGGAGGGTGTTAGGGTTTGTTGAAGATAAGGGAATAGTAACAGGAGGCGGTGAAGGGTTTTGTGTAGGAAGTAGATCGAAAATGGGCGATGGAGGCAATATGGCGGTAAGAATATTAAGAGTGTCAGGGGATAGATGGGGGCAATCAAGGCCCGATGATTCCAATGAGAGAGATCCCAAGTGTAATGGTATTGAAGAGGTTCTAGACAGTGAGACAATCGGTGAGGAACCCAAGTAGGATAGCCTGTTCTGAGCAGGGCAATCGATGTTAGTGTTAGGGCTACGACTGTTGAAAATAGATTGTCCCTCAAATGGATCCAGGGAATAATCTAAAGCCTCCTCCTCGATCTCCATTTTTTCCATTGATGGAAACCACCACCGAAACTGCCAGAGGGTCAGTTGATCATGTGGAGAGGAACCAGATGCTGACAGGTCGAAAGGAAATGGTAGCAGTTATCGTGGGAGCCAAAAAATTACTGACTTTAATATTGTTATGTCTCTGTGTAGGTGTAGGGGTGTGCGCGCCACCTGCCCACTTGCGGCCACGTCAGAGCCTAGAACATTGTTGCGTCCTAGTGGGATGCTTGATGTTTGGCTAACATCTGGTGAGTGCCTTGATAAATGGCATAAGGATATCAATAATTATTTGATAGAACTAATTCATAAGAATATTGGGGATATGATAGCAGAAATTAATTGCAAGATATAGCTTAGGCAGAAGGATGAAAACTTGAGAAAAAAGCTTATAAACACTATTTGTCATTGAAAACCACATAAGGCATAGATACATCTCTTAGCTTGGCACATTGACAAGAGAAAATAATATTAAACAGATTAATGCCAAATGAAGGCTATGATAATTGTTGAAGAATAAAAGACCTAAAAAAATATCTTGGTAATGACAGTTGCCTAGAATCTCAGTCAAAATCATTGTGCCTAAGTGTGAGCAAGGAGTGATTCCAACATCCAACTTAAGCTAAGAAAAATATTCTATACTCTTCTCAAACACTTTGTTTCTACAAGTAAATAGAATTATTCTTAATATTTTTAAAATCTAGCAGGAAAGGCTACTGAAAATTCTGATTCAAAGAGTATACAAATAATAGAGAGACTATGATTTATGCTTAAAAGTTTATTTAACCCCATTCTCTAGTTTTATAAATGGGAAAAGAAAACTTAATCCAAATCAATTAGGATACTTGAACACTAGCTTCTCCTTCACATTGTGTCTCATCTAGACGATATTCATGCATCACCCAATCTATTCTTCTTCCTTGGGGTGCACACCCACCATAGCAGACTAGGGTCTTCTTTGTTCTAATCATGGATGACTTCGAGTTGATTTTCTTGTCCTTTCCAGTAGCTTTCCAGTAACCATCTTCAGTGGCCCTATCTATGTATGTTCCATTGGGATACTTCTTATCATGTGGACTTAAAAGTACCATTCTAAATCTTTGTTAGGCAGGAAATACTTATTTGCAATAGGCATGAAAAACAAGTCAGATTTCGACGTATAACTCTTGTTACATCTAAAACTATTGTCCACGCCTTAAACTAGACCAAATTGCCATACAAGATATTTGTAAAAGTTGTCATAAACATCATGCATATTATAATTTTAGGTTCACATGCAATTGGAAAGGGAAATGGGACATCTGACATTATATCAACTTTTCTATTAATATCGTGCGTGTTTCAAATAAACAATTTGCATGCATCCCAACCTTAACCTACATTTCGTATCTCATATTTTCAGGTGCTTCTATCTTGTACTATTCCATCTGATAGTTGATTTGCACGCTAAACTCAGACACGAAACATCAACAATAAGATGGTTAATGGATATCTAAGGCTTTTATACCCAAATTGGACTCTGTAATTTTCATCAGATGACTATTTCCGATCCAAGAAATAAAGTTTTGGGAGCTATATTTACAGTATGTTAAAATTGACTCTCACTGATAGTGGGCCAAATAACTCTGCTTTAATGAGGCATCCACAGTCTAAATTAGTTCATACTTAGACATGCATGGATAGAGTTTCTACATCCTCACAAGTATCGAAGTGAAATGCATTAAAAGAAGAAAACTTTAGCATCTTCAAATCATGGCATAATTCCTGAGTCTACAGCCATCGTGGCATCAAATTCACTGCTTCGACACCTCAGAGAGCTTGCACCCAGAATAATTTCACAAATGAACTTAAAACGTTTGTTGGCTTCCCTATATGGCTCTGTGGAAGTTAATTTCAGGAAACTCTATCATATACATGCAAAATGAGACCCGAGCAAGAATTCCATAAACACAGAAGAATAAGTTTCAGACACTAGCTGAGCCAAATCATAGTGCGCGTAGTGCACACAATTTCCATGAGGAAGAAACAAGGGTGCATTAATCTCAAGGCAATATTCAGGAGCTAACTATGCAAAATATTAGGCGACCCAAATATATAATTGAAATATCTATGTCTTGGAATTCTAATTTGCTAGCTCTACTAATGGTGGGCAGTAAGGATATCACGTTCTCGGATAAACAGAACCAACAATTTCCAGCAGAAACCAAAAGTAAATAACAGCTGCGAAAAACATCCAAGGATTTCTTGTCATAACCTTCCAATGGCCTTAGGACACTGCGTGGACACAATTTTCATTAACTGTAAGGAATAGTATTATCGATGGGTGCAACGTAGAAAAATACGATTTCACTCAAATCAACCTCTAGGTATTCACCGAGACAATTATATAACAAAAGACCATCAACGCCCAAAAGCCCAAAACTTACCAGGCAGATCCCAAGGTTCAAACTTATAGAAATCAACTTCTGGGATAATGTCCAATTCTATCTTACGTCCATGAACTTTTCTCTTCAAATAATAACCCACAAGCTCCTCATCACTAGGATGGAATCTGAAGCTCGGGGGCAATGAAATAGGTGCCATTCTGTAATCAAAATCTCTGAAAATACTCTATAATGGAATGTACAATACATGAAAGAAGGAATTAATGGAAGAAACCCAGCCATCAATAATGGGATTTATATCAGTAAAGCCTAGCGGCCACAACCGAAAGTTGGACAGTGTGATTTGAGATGGCAAACAAAGTGAAAGCGAAGAGTAGAGTTTCTACTATCCTTGAGTTAATTAAACACCTCCATAAAATCTTACGGATTTTTGGCAAAGAAATATAAAATGTATGGGATTGACTCCCTTTTGTTACTGCCTCAACCTCAATAATCGGCCTCTGCCAAGAAAATGAACATTCAGAAAACGATACTGAAAATGCAGTTGTCACAACATAGGACATGAATCGTTGTGGTTGTTGTTAAAGTCTGGCGACAAGTCAAAATTGTGTTCACTAAACAATCATGGTGAAATGGTTAATTATATTTTTTATTAAATTAAAAATAGAAACTTTGATTAGAAATAAAAGATAAAAGTTAAATTAAACAGAAAAGCCCATGTGGAACCAAGTGGCTGTTGCACGCAGCAACCCCTTCTAGACATTCAGCCTTCAGCTCTAACATCAACCAAGTGGTTGCCCATTCTAAATATTTGGACTTCAGCTCCAAGATGAGACTCTTCGTCTGGCTATGATCTTGCTTATGAAATGGATCTACATATCCGCCTAGCTTTTGTTGTCTGCAAACACATAGATCTCCTCTTATGAAATGGATCCTCCCTATCCGTAAATTTTTTTTTGTCTGCAAACACCACCAGTCTGCAAATGAGGTTAATGCAAAGAATGTGCTGTTACAAATGTTGATGTGGAAAAATAATAAATCTAGGGTTTCTGGAGGGGTTAAAATGCTTGAGAGCTAGAGCTTAGGTGGTGAAGAACAGTCTGCATGCAAAAGTGTGGAGGGAAGAAGAACAGAGATGCGGAGAGATGTCGAGCTCAGTGCACTTCGATTGTGGAAGACAAGTGCAGTTCTTGATTTCCCCAAAGCTTCATACTCGTTGAAATCAGGGTGCTTCCAATAGAGTTTTTGACTAGCACTAGCATGGATACCGTGTGCTAGTAGGGTGATAGCTCTAGTTTATGGAAGGCATACATCAAATGCTCTCTCTGCTTGATACAAGAAGACATGCCTCCTTGTCATCTCGACTCCGATATATGCGTAGCCAGAATTCCATTAGCCATATCCCTTCCCTGGCCCATCTGCTTTCCCAAAAAGGGTAGGACCTTAATACGTGTAGCCGTGCTTTTTTATTTCAGTAAAGAAGTTTACAGGAAAGCCAAGAAAGCTAGCTAGGCTTATGGAGAATAATAAAGGCGAGGTTGATATGCCTAGCTTGTAGGAAAATTTTGATCAGGAAAAAGAATTGACGATAATACGCCTTTAAAGAACATTATTGTTGTCAAAGAGGGCAGGATTTTGAAGAAAATTATTGCTCTGAAGGAGGGAAAGACCTCGAAATTTCATGAGGTGACATGGTCTGGGCAAAGGTGAAATCTCATCCCTGGTGTCCATTTGCCTTGTGCCTTCGACTAAAAAGGTGAGCCTCTAAGGCCCATCTCAAGTTGTAATTCTTTCTATACGAAATGTGGAAACATTCTGCCCTGAATCCAATTGCCACTTGAGTATGCGAAGTTGGTGAAATGCTTTCCCCTGCCCGTCCCTCCTTACTGGCCAAAGAGAATAGACAAGACCTCCTTCACTCACACTCTGGATCTTCACCACCTGGATCATCTGCTCCATCAGCAACATAATCTAAAGAAGAATCACACATTCTGTCATGATGCCTTTCCATCATTATAGCTCTGGCTTGCTTTATTCAAGCGAACTGCCCCAAAACCTTGCCTAACATCTGCCATTTCTTGACTCCTCATCATTCTCAACAAATCCTTCTTGTTCTAATCTGCAAGTAAGATATCAAGGTGATGGCTGAAATACATTGCACTATACTTGGGTGGGAATTCCAGTGTCGAATGACTCTAGCGTGAGAAATACTGTCACATTATTCAATTTTCTACGATAGATGAGAGACTACATGCAGTGACCATTCAGCGACATGTGCTGCCACGCAGGTATCAGTGAGAGAGTTGTGTTGTGGCGAGAGAGAGCCATGTTGTGGCGAGAGAGAGACATGTGCGCTGTTGTGGTGTGCTGGTTATCAGCTGGTTATCAGAGATATGTTATATGTTTATGTAATTCAGAGATCATCGATTGCCATTTAATGTCTTACAAATGAACCCAAATAAACCCATTATGCTCATTAGGCAAACTAATGCTAGGCAAAGCAGGCAAACTAATGTTAGCATTAATATCAACTGTTTGACACTCACTAATAATGAACAGGGTAAAAGAAGAACAAACCTATGGTCCAGCCTCTTCCGCCTTGGGAAGAGGCCAAATAAGACCATCAATTGAATCAGATAACTAAAAAATAAAAAGCCTCAAATAAAAATAAAAACATTCCAAAAATCACGACCAATTAATATCAAACCACTAAAAATTGATTACTATAATCCCATGCCATTGCCAAATAACAGGGACTAATAACATCACAACCAAAACATAGCAGTAGTCTATAACGCGACTTTTTGAAAGTTTTTCTGGCTGATTTTTCCGGCTAAAATCCGGCAGCAATTTATTGGAATCTCAAGTTTGATAGTTAGTTTCTGCACAATCAATGGCTCCCAGGGGTTTTTCAGGGCGCTGAATCCAAATATGCAGTTAAAAAACCATTTTAACTGTTAAAAATCAAGATTTAACCTCATTTCTTCTGCCGAATTCCGTCACCGGAATCTCCAAAAAGTCGCATTATAGACAACTCCCAAAACATATACTTTTCAAAACAAAAATGCACATAATACTCTAAATATAAGCTTATTTTCTATAGTACGTAGAATAGCTGTACACACTACTTCCACTAATATCATTTGCGAATAGGTTTATTTCACGTAAGGGAGGAAAATTAAGAAAGGGAATGATATTTATTATTCGGGGCATATATAATATCATTTTTTAGTAGCTTTATTTTCTATAAGGGAGACCAATTAACTAATCAAATGATATTCCAGATATTAAGCCTCTTACCCTTTAAAAATATCATTATTTTTATGTATCAGTATAATTATATTAATAAATTTGGATGATATATTAATAAATTTAGATGATATATGAAATAGATGTATATGAATTACATGCACACTGTAATTGATATACACAAAAAAAATTAATATATATATATATATTATAGAGTAAAGATTCAGTATTGGCATAGTGACTTTTTCGAAAGTAGTCTAAAGTTTTGGATACCTCGACGAGCACATCTGTCTGGTCTCGGACGATTTATACAATCTCCGACAACGTCCACATTCTACCTTTAATCAACCTCCGTTTCCGTTTCTGTTTCTGTTTCCACACCCATGTCCGTCGCCAGAATTAATGCCGCTGACCATACATATGCAGCACGCACCCATAGTCTTCCATTCTCAAATTCAGAATGGGATAGTCAAATTTTGAATTTTTAGAAAAGGCTATGTGCCCTTATGGCCACCATCCTTCAGAAACTCATCAAGGATTACTGTTGTTTTCAATGACACGCCATTGGTATTGGTTGTAGAGTACCTCAAGGCATGGATCTCATGCTTTCGTAGGCTTCCGATTTTTGGAGTTGCAGATTGGGAACAATTATTTTTTGCAGGGTTGGGGACTATATTTTCCTATGAAAATATGAAGTTTGTGGCTCAGCTGGTCAGTTGAGGAGATTGATTCATAGGTGAGGAGAATTGCATAGAACCCATTTCCATTGTACCTCAACAATTGCGACTCTTATGCAGGAAGTAGAATGCAGGTTAATGGTGATACAAGTGAAGTAATTTTTAATGCAAGAGAAGAAAAGGAACCTCCTCGCTCTCAATTCATAGAAGGGATTCCCATGCAGACCAGATGATTAATTATTATTAGGGACGATATGCGAGGAATAACAGTTCCTCTGAGCACGACGCTTCTGGAAGGAAGATCCTCCACTTAGAATTGAAGCGATGATGTGTCAGGATATTAATCACGAACGACGTCATGCACTATTCAGATGACACCATCATTGTTCACCAGTCAACATAGTCGGCTATCATCAGCATGTAATAAATTTCATTGGGTGCATTTATTGTTAAATCTGTGGCTGAAGTTGTGTGTAAATTGCAACGTTTAATAACGAAATCGCAAGCTTTGAGTGCCAAGTGTTTTCTCTGTCATGGTATGAGAGCGAGGATATGAGGGCTTGCTGGTGTAGAGGTCGCAGTAGTGAGGTTGAGTGAAGCGTGAATGAGAGTTGAGGGTCACAATAGTGAGCTTGTTGTTGTTGAGAAATCTGCATCGAAAGTGTCGTGAAAGCTCGGTTACGTGCGTTGATCTTTTCGGAGAGACTCCGTTGTGCAGAGCATGATTCCTGAAGTGGATATTGTTGTGTGAAAGAAACGTAGTTACTTGTAGCTGTTCTATTTAAGCCTGAAGCAGTTGCGTTCCAGTTTGACATCTTTGGGCCTTTTATGGTATTACCAGCAGCCAACATGAAAATCGTGGAAGTAATTCGTTGGAGCACAGTGCCTTCCATCTTTTTGCCACGGTGCCTTCCATTGTTTCAAGAGGTTTGACTTTATTTCTAAAAGAAGAACAGGTGTACGTTGAGTTAAAAGGTTTCCACCTTTGAAGTCTTTAAAACAAAGCAACACACAGTTTCATTTTTTTATTATTTATTTATGGAGATATAAAGTTTTTAAAATAATTTTTTTTTTTTTAAGTGGTGAGAAGAATTAAAAAAGGGGAGTTTTTTTTATGTGAAGTTCATGATAAAGAGTGATAAGATTTTAAAGTATTTTCTCTCTTTTTTTTTTTTAATTTAAAATGGTCAAAGGTGTTAAAAAAATTAGTGTTGGTGGGAAATTTGTAGTAGTGGAAAAGAGTTAGTAAATATTTTTATGGTGTATGTGTGGTGAAAGTTTTTCTAGCATTTGGTGAGTTTGGGTGCATTTTGCTTTAGATCTGGTGGATTTGATTGCATTTTGTTGATTAGAGAAAGTTTTATTTTCCATCATGTCATATTTGTTAGTTGATACTTATTTGAATGAATCCACCAAACTTGATGGAGGAAATTATGTGAATTAGAAATTCAAGTTGCTCACTATTTTAGAAGGTTATAATTTGTGGTCCATTGTGAGTGAGGATGAGCCTAAACCCACTATTGTGGTTTTTATTCTAGATTGTGAGAAATGAGAGATGATAGAAAAGGTGTTGTTGGGTATGTCCGTAAAGGACAATATTATTCCTCACTTTAGATATTACAAGACATCAAAGGAAACATGGGATATGTTGAAGGGATTGTATGAAACAAAAAATACAAACTGGATCTCATTTTTGAAAACTAAGAATTTATCTCTAAAAATGGAAGCAAATGAAAATATAAGCAATTTCATATCTCATGTCAAAAATTTAAGTGATAAGTTAGGAGATATTGGTGAAAAGGTGTCTAGCACTGACTTAGTCATGATCACATTAAATGGCTTAGTGCAAAATTATCAATTTTTGTTTTAAGTCTTTCAGCTAGAGAGAAGCTCCCTACATTTGATGAATTGACATGAATTCTTCTACAAGAGGAGAAGAGGATCGAGAGCTTTAATTTGGGCTCCACTAGTTTAGATTTGACATTGGTAGCCAAGGGCAAACATCCATACAAGGGAAATCCATGGGACAAGATCAAAGGAGGCAAGTTTCAAGAAAATGAAAAGGGTATTACACAATCTAAATTTCCAACCGATGATAAGAGAAATGATAATTTTTATTATTGTGGTAAACCAGGGCATTGTTCTAAAGATTGTTATAAAAGGAAATATAGTGAGCTAAGACAAATAAACCGAAGGCATAGTGGAAATTTTGTTGAGAAAGACACCTCAATCAGTGATTGATTTTAAAATTTTAAATTGTTTGTTTCTAATGCTACATTGTCTGTGGTAAATGATGATGTGAATGCTTGGTTCATTGATTATGTTGCATCACTCCATATGTCTTGTAATAAGGAGTGGTTTGATGAAAATTATGAAATCATTGCTGGAACATATCTTTATCTAGGAGATAAAAGATCAATTAAAGTTCAAGGTTATGGAGTAATAGGTGGAATTTTCCTTATGGACAAGTGAGACATATCCATAATGTGATGTATGTTACTGGTATCAAAAAGAATTTAATTTTTGTTTCTACTATTGCTGACCAAGATTTGAAGGTGGAATTTGTGAAATCATAGTGTGTAGTAAGAGACATTCAAGATCACTACAAGTTTATTACCACAGGTACCAGAGTTGTAGGCTTGTATAAGTTGGATGTGACCAGGAAAAGTCATCAAGCGTTGGCATCTACAACAATATCAACAATTATGGCATCAAAGGTATGAACATCTAAACCAAAATGAACTAATGCTACTTCAAAAGAACACAATGGTTTAAGGTATTCCTATTTTGAAGAATGACCATGTCGAACGTGAAGCATGTACTTGACAAGCAACATAGGGAGGAATTTGCTATACATAAAGCAAAAACACAGAGGGAAATACTTGAATTAATTCATACTCACCTATGTGGATCTATGCAAACTAGTTCTATTGGTGGAGCATGGTATTTTCTTATTTTTATGGATGATAGATCTAGGCATAGATGGGTTACTTTCATAAGAATGAAGAGCGATGTTTTTGAGTTCTTTAAAGATTTTTTTGAGTACTTTAATGAGTTTAAGAGTATGTTGGAAAAACAAGCTGGGAATTGCATCAAAATATTGAGATTTGATAAGGGGGGAGAATATAAATCAAGAGAATTTAATCAATATTATCAAAGAAATGGGATTCTACAACAATTTACAGTGCCACATACACATCAACAAAATGGACTTGCTGAGAGGAAAAACAGAACACTAGTTGAATTTGCACGTAGTATGCTTCAAGGTAAAAATATTTCTAATGGTTTCTGTCTGAAGCCATTAATACTGTTGTTTATTTGAAAAATTGGAGTCCAACCTAAAGTTTAGAGCTTAAAATACCTTTTGAAGCATTTTATGGGTACAAACCAAAAGTGAGTCATTTAAGAGTTTCTGGTTGTAAGACATTTGCTCATATTCCAAAAGATGAAGGAAGAAAACTTGATGAAAGTCAATTAAGCACACATTTATTGGTTATTGTGATGACTAGAAAGCATACAAATTGTTTGATCCTAGTACTCATAAATTGCTTGTAAGTATGGATGTGGTGTTTCATGAGAATACAAATGAAGGTGATAAAATGAATAATACTAGTGTATGGCATGATACTGATGATTATGAAAAATTAGATACAAGTGCTGAACAAGAACAAAAACAAGCACAAGAACAGGTACAAGTTCAAGAGCAATGAGCATCAAGCAGTCATGACACTCCAATAAGAGGAGAGAGACACTGCAAAGCAGAAAGAAAGATGAAACTAGTAAAACTCCAAGAAGGTCATCACTTCAAAGTCAAGTACCGATAAGGTATAAATATTATGCATTAATGTCTCTTGTTATGAATGTCGTAGAACCTTCATGCTATGAGGAAGCTAAATAATATTAATAATGGAGAGATGAAATGAATGAAGAATATAACACTATAACGAATAATGACACATCAGAATTAACAAAATTGCCTAAAACAAAGTTCCCATAGGATGTAAATGGTTGCATAAATCCAAGTTGAATGATGATGGTGTCACACATCCACATATGAAACAAGTCATTAAATAAATATTAAAAAAAAATTGTTTACAATTCCAACCATAATGTTGTCTCTTTATACTTCTTGGCATACTTATATAATTGATGATTATAAATCAAAATAATGAGCCTATTATGAACTATTTCCACAAGAAAGATTCAATACTTTAATGTTCATGACAACTGGATTGTGATTGATAGAAAAATTGATTATATGTGCGTTCAAAATTTACTTTGGATTTTCTTTTAAGAATTTACATTTATATGCCAGTACGACGTTGGACTTAATAATTAATGAAAAGCCTGGCTTCAGTCTTGAAAACCAGCCAGTGGCTCATATTCATTTAATGGTTCTGGCATTTTGGCCTAGGTGGCGGTCCTTCGTGCTTCGGGCTGTCCACTTCCCGCACTCCCCTAGGGATCTGTCTTCTCATCAATAGCTCTTGGCTGCTTTCTCTATCGAACGTCAGTTGTGAAGTCGTTTCTTCATTTCCAGGGAGTATCATCTTTATCAAGTCTTTATGTCATTCCAGAGAGAGAGTAGCTCTATTCAGGTTTTCATGGTTGGGCTCACTGCCTTCTTGCTCCTTTGATCATGGGCGTAATATGTTTTCCTACCCTCTTCATCTTTCGGCATTATGGTTTTGTTTGGGTTGGTTTGACATAATGCATTCGATTCTTCTTAGTGCTATCGAAGTTACATTCTTTAGCAATGGGGCTTTCGCCATGCTTTGCAAGGGTAAGTGCTTCTGCAGTCCTTTTTATTCTTATTTTTTATTTCGAATATGACTATAGTTTTCAGTAGACGAGGTTTCTAATGCTATTTCCATTTCCAGTGCTAGGTCTCCTTTACACGGCCAGGGGTTTCAGCTGCACTGTGGAGAAACCCTCAATTCAGCTTCGATTTGATTTGTGGTCAAACCATCCTTGCACTGGGTACTTACTCCTTTTGCTTTTCATTCTAAAGAAGGGTTTTGTGACCAAAGAGCCAGGGTTTCTAAATGTCACATATTAATTTCTTGTAGGTTTTTTTTTCCACCATTTGGAGCTATGGTCAAGCATTTCTATAGTTTTTATGCAACTGATGTCTAGGGTTGTCTTATGCAGCTTTGGCCCATCACTTTGTAAATTTGGATGTGATTAAGCTATTGCTATCTGTAATAGAGGTTTTGAAACAGAGGCATAGTTGAACATTATGTAAACATTTATATACATGTAAAGGCTCTAGTTGACAACTACAGACTATTATTTATAAAGAGCGTATAATTTTACTTAGATTGTTTATGTATAGAGGTGATGAACTTATGAGGTTTTTTATTGTCTAATGTATTGAGTCTCGAAACATATTTTAATACATGTTTGTGTTGTTAATTCAGAAGTATCAAGCTTTCGCAGCTTAGATTTTTCTCTCCGTTTGATATTTAGCTAGAATAAGTCTTGTGTACTTCTCTAATCAGGCTCAAAAATCTAATTATCAATAACTTTAGCTGAGGTTGTAGTCTATTTGGAACCTCTGAAAGTCGTGGTTACCTGTACTCTATTTTAGCCCTTAACCTTAAGCTTTCCTGTTAATCTTTATATGAATTCGTGGTAATTTTCATAATTATTATGCGTATTCGTCATGCATTTATTTGACTAGGATTAAAGAACTCAAATTTCATACATGGAAATAGAGTCGTGTAGGTTCTGATTGCAAAATGTTTAGATATGCTTACCATTAACTATATATAGTTTCAGTTGTGCTTTCTTTCATAGAAACTTCTTTTCTCTAATAGTAATTGTGTACCTTAAATCTTTGGAAATAAATTTGGTAGAAACATGATTGTTGTAGTTCTTCCAGTTTAATTATTAAACTATGTTAATTATCCAAGTGCCTCCAGACACAGGTAAAAGTCCTAGAGGACTCAGAAAGGGTCAAAATTCAAAAGTGGTCTGATTGTTGCCAAACTAGCACCAGATCAAAGTGGTTGTTGCCCTGACTCCAATAATGTGAGCAACACTCAAATCTGAGCTCATATGAGGGAGAAAGAGTTAGTCAAAGTTTTGGTCAATGTTGGGTTGTGAGTGTCCTACAAATTGATCGAGTTTCGGACACAGAACATAGCTCCCAAGAGCGGGAGAAATTTTTTCCTCTTTAATTTATCTAATATCCCTTATATTAGACAAAATTGAAAATGACACATTTCTTATTAAAAAATCTAAAAGAATATAAAATATGGGTGGCAGGCCACCGCCCCTGACACCCACCGACCTGTTTATATATATATAAAAAAATTAAATTAAAAACATGTTGATGGGCCATGACCCCCATTGACCCCCCCTCAACCACCACAAAAAATTAAATGGGGTGGGCGGGCCACCTTCGGTGGACCCGGCCCACACCCAACTAGTTTACCATATATATGTATCACATTAAATGTGGAGCCGATGGGGATTGAACCCGCTTGACCCATGTGGGCTTGTCCCCAAAGGGTGGCCCCATGTGGCACTATGCCATAAAAACCAAACATCACACCAAATAATACCATAACAGAACCAATGAAACACTAATGCGCCCATATTCAATAAACTGCAAAACCATGTTAAGGCAACAAAAGGTAATGGGTCCAACAGTTAATGCAAACCGCGCCCTAAAAGTAATACACACAAGGATTCTGCAGGGAGGCAGGATTTGATCCCCTGACCTACCCTTAACAAATTGACCTTTTCAATGAATGTGCCAATGACGCTCCTTGAAAAATTACGCCATCAAACATATATTAACCTCCTCACTCATTTACACAAAGGTTGGGTTGGAATGGAATGGAGGCACCGAACGGATGCTCATTATTATCATAGGTGAAATTATGTCATGTTGATAGGATTCATGTTGTGAATAAGAGTTCCTGTAGTGGAACATATCATGGAGCCACTCCTGCATGAGGGAATATGCCTTGTATGATAAGAGAAAACACGTGCATGTACATCATCACTCTTTCCAACACTTAATGCAGCAGCCTACACCATCTTGACACCGGGGCCCAGAGACGTAGTCCCTCCTAGATGAAATCCATTATCAACGCCTTGTGTTTTATGTTGCTAATTCTTGTCATGTTTCTTCTTCTTTACAACATGCATATATGTTCCTTTATGCTATTTTAAATGCAATTCTAACAACATCACATAAGTAAAATATCCTGGTTAAATACAAGAGTTGAGTCAACTCGGATCAAGTTTGGTATCAGAGTGGTCTTTGCATGGATGTGAATTGAGAGCATGAACAATGGAACGTGCAATGATGGAGGATGAGAAAGCAATGTACGAGACCATGCTCATAATTTCTGAAAAGTTGGAAATAATGTATCAAGATCTACAAAAAGAGACAGAGGAGAAGCAACAAGTGTAGCTTTAGTTGCGAGCAATGGAAGAGTCCCTGGAAGAAATGAAGCACAACAAATAGAGTCTTCAAGTAGAGAATGTTGAATTGAAGATGCTTGTACATGAAGAGAAAGAGGAGAAAAAGAGTTTTCTATGACAACTGCAAGATAAGGACGAGGCCTTGGAAAAGCTGCAGTGTGACCCATGTGAGGTAAAAAGAAATTCTTTGAATTCATGTATGTTTCTTGATGATGGTTTCATTGTTTTTGAAAATAATACAACATGATTTGGCTCCATATTGTTGAAGAAAATGGGTTATGAAGGAAAATTCTTGGGAATTAATACCGAAGGCATTGTCAATCCCATTAAGGTAGAAGAATTACCTTGCCAAACAGGACTTGGGTATGTCAAGAAGGAAGTTGGGGAATGCACCATGACAGTAAGTGAACCACCAACAATAGATGATGAGAAGCCCTCATCAATTCTTTCCAACTCAACAGCGGAGGCAAAATATGTTGATTTCCCTTCAGTTTCATCTTCACATAGTATGACTTTTGTTGGAGATGTGGATATGCCAATTACAAGGATAAACATGAGGCTCCTTACGAGGATGAGGTACAAGGAGGAAGAAGAAGTTGGTGTTAATTACCAAGGCATGACTCAACCATTGGAGGTTGTACAGAGACCTTTATTTGTAGGTATGTAATACACCGAAGGAGAATTCTCAAAGGTGTCAGATTCTTCCGAGACATCATCGAAATTGTCGAGGAAAGAGATTGATGGGAATGCATCACCATCATCCCATGCCCATGCCCATTGTAGGGAAAGAGTTGAGGCAAGCTCTCATCACCATAATGACACTAAAGGCAACAAGGAAAGGTATAACCAGTCTCGATATTAGAATTTTCATTTCAATTATAATCATGTTGATAATGATGGACATAAGGCAAGGCATCGAAATACATTTACTTTTTGTGGATTACATAACCATACATGTGCTAACTGTTGGAAAAGAATATTAGAACACAAAAGGAGGAGGCATGAAAGACCCTCTCAATAGCAGGTAAAGAATCATGTTATGCAGACCTGGAGGAAGAAGATGTATTGCAGTCATTGCAATAGAGGTGGCCATCAAAGAGCCACTTGCTGGAGGCTCCATCTAGATTAGCGCCTTAAAGACAATGCATCGGTGCATGAACCGGATGAAACGGTTGTTCGACCAGCGAATGCACCATGTGGAAATGACCCATTCACATTGATAAGTGAGAAATGGTTCTTCTAGGCATGATAGAATGTCATGGTTTTTTTTTTTTTCCAATCATGTGTTGCATTTTAAATGTAAAAGTGATGATGTTTTTCCCATCACTTGTTAAGAAATAATTATGTTTGGTCTTATTTTGTGTTGCATTTTACACTTTGAAAGTGATGTTGTGTTTCCATCACTTGTCAAAGAAAAAATAGTGTTTGGCCTTATTTTTGTAAAATCATGTGTTGCAGCGATGATGTGTTTTCCATCACCTGTTGAAGCAACAATGATATGTTGGCCTTATTTTTGGTAGTTGGGGTATTGTTTCCATCGTGATGTAAACATGAACACCAAGTATGTGTTATAAACTCATGGACAATATTGGAAACTTGGGTCACCAGTTGGTCATGTAAGTCAAGCATGTAATTTGCAAAACAATGTACTACATGTTTGCAGAGGTTGCAGGTATCGGCTCATTGCTTATGGCTCTGAAGGACAAAGGTGAAGTAGAAGGAAGGGTTACATATTAGATACTTGCAAGTGAAGATAGCGTACAAAGAAGTGGCATATTATTTTCGTGATTTTGGAGGACCAAAAGCTCCTCAGCGGGGAGGATTGATCTAGGTGGCTCTCGACACAAGCAAATGTCCCAGAGGACTTAGAAAGGGTCAAAATTCAAAAGTGGTTATATTGTTCCCAAACAAACACCAGATCGAAGTGCTTGTCACCCTGATTCCAACGGTGCAAATGACACTCAAATCCAAGCTCGTATGTGGGAGAAAGAGCAAGACAAAGTTTTGGTCAAAGTTAGGCTTTGGGCCAGGTTTAAGTGTCCTACAAATTGACCGAGTTCCAGATATGGAACTTAGCTCTCGACAGTAGGCAAAATTGTTGCCTCTTTACTTTGTCTAATATTCCTTATATTAGACAAAATAAAAAATGACACATTTGTTATTAAAAAATAAAATATAAAATATAAAATATGGGTGGCGGGCCACCACCCCCACCACCCACTGACCTGTTTATATATATAAAACAAATTTTAAATTTAAAATGGGATGATTGGCAATGACCCTCGCCAATCCCCCCTCAACCACCACAAACAGTTAAATGTGGTGGGCGGGCCACCTTTGGTTGACCCGGGCGACACCCAACCCCTTTACCATATATTTGTATCACATTAAATGTGGAGCCGACGGGGATTGAACCCACCTGGCCCACATGGGCCGACCCCCACTAGGCGGTCCCATGTGGTACTATGCCATAAAAGTCAAACATCACACCAAATAATACCGTAACGGCACCAACCCAATGTTAAATGCGCTCGTATTTAATAAACTCCAAAACCATGTTAAGGCAACAATAGGCAATGGGTCCAATGGTTAATGCAAACCACAACCTAAAAATAATATGCACGAGGATTCTACTGGGAGGTAGGATTTGATTCCCCGATCTCCCCTTAAAAAATTTACTTTTTTTACCAATGCGCCAGTAGTGCTCCTTGGAAAAGTTTGTCATCAAACATATATTAACGTCCTCACTCATTTTCATAGAGGTCAGATTCGAAGGGAACAAAGGCACCGAGCGAAGAGACGAGGATGAACCTAGCCTGGAGTTCGAGACATATTTTTTTAATGAATTTTTAGGTGGAACCATGAGCATGGAAAAGAGGGAGGCAGAGCCATGATTGAGCCCAATTTTCAAGAGGGAAAAATTTTGCCAGTGTCCAAATTTGACAAACTTTATGTCTATCCTACACCTCTCAGTGACACGAACCTGATGGTGTAGACATAATTTTGATATAAGCAACAAATCTTCAGATGACTCAGAGGAGGGAATCTTTGATGAATCTAGGGAGAATCTAAAAGACTCTTGTAGGCCCAGATTTTCACATTGTCAGAATTCATAAATTTGATAGTCGATTTTACACTATTCGATGCCACAAATCTGATGGTGTAATCATATTTTCCATTTGATCATTCCATTTTTGGCCACTTTTCAAAGTGGATTGTAGGTGTCAGCATTCAATGTGTGAGCAGTAATTTCCATGATATTCAGTGTTGCGAGATGGATGGTACAGCCAGATCCAACAATTTACCATCCTCTTCTTCAGATAACTCCTTGATGTGAGGTATATGTAGTCTTATCATGTACATCATTTTCTCTTTTCTTGAGATGCATTGTGTTGTATATATCCCTCTTTGATGTTTGATGTGGGATCTTGTTTTTTTCTTAATGTGAGACTTATTGTCTTGTTTTGCTTGAGATCCCTTTTTCGCCATGTTGATAGGATACTCAGGGGTCACCATGTATGTTTGAATTGAGATCCCTTTGATTCCATGTTGGTAGGTTTCTCCTTATTATCATACATTAAATTATGTCATGCTGATAGGAATCCTGTTGTGAATGAGAGTTCTTGCAGTGGAACATCTCATGGAGCCACTCCTACATGAGGGCATATTCCTTGTATGATAGAGAAATCACGTGCATGTACATCATCACTCTTTCTAGCATTTAATGCAGCGGCCTACACCATCTTGACATCGGGGCTCAGAGACATAGTTCGTCCTGGACGAACTCCGTTATCAACATCTTGTGTTTTATGTTGTTAATTCTTGTCAGGTTCCTTCTTCTTTATAACATGCATATATGTTCCTTTATGCTATTTTAAATGCGATTCTAACAACATCACAAAAGTAAAAGATCTTGGTTAAATCCGGGAGTTGAGTCAACTCAGATCAGTTAAAAACTTTGACTTGAATTTTAGCGGTACCTATTGTTGAGCTCGTATCCATTTTCAGTTTTGTTTCTCCTATTATTGTATTTAAGTTCTTCCTATCTTTTCACTGCAATTTCTTTCTTGAATATAAATATGGTTTTTGCTTCATTTTTTGTTAATAATTCTACTTATGCACCTATCAAATACATTAAGGAAAGAAAACCATGTACTTAATCATACAAAAATAATCTACTGATACTGCTGTTTAAACTAGCCAATCTATAAAACAACTTATTTTGTAGATTCAAAGAATAACTTCTACTCCCATCACAAGAAGGATCTCCACTTATCTGAATACGATGTTCCAGATTTGACTCTACAAAAAGACTTGCACTTTAATTTCATCCCTACCATGAGATTACCTATTTTAGTAAATCTCCCCCCGTCCTATTCCTGATTCCAGTAATCTTCTCTGTCCTCAGAGACCTAGTGTTTCCAGCTATCTGGTCTTAACCAGACATATCCATACCAGACTATCTCACCTTTCAGCACAATTCTCTTCTCTTTCTCCTCCTGATTTCAGATACCCTTATCGTCTTGATTTCTTGAGTAAAAATACTTCAAAATTTAGTTTTGGGAAAGATAACTGTCTGTCATAACTAATTAACCAGTAAAAACAATATTTACTAATAACTGCAAAATTCATCTTTCCATAACTAAATTAAAAAATAGTTCATAATTTTAAAAATAGTAACAATTTGTTTGGTTGCAGTAAATAAATATTTACATTAATGGGGGATATCACATCTCCCCCCCCCCCCTAAAATGGAACCTTGTCCCGATTTTCTTCTCTTGAAAATAGTCCCGAAATGTTTTCTTTGATAACATGCTCATCTTCCAAGGTGGCTTCTTCTGACCCATAGTGCTACCACTACATTTTAACCTGGGTGATAACTCGTTTCTGCAGTGTTACTTCTCTCTGATCTAGTATAACTGGTCGTTCGACCAAGAACTTGCCTTGCGGTTCGACCTAGACATTGCAACTAAATGTGTTAAGTCATTAAACAATTTATTTAATACATATGTTAAAGAGAATATATATATATATATATTATATATATATAATATATTAATATTATAATACATATATATATTACCCCGAATTGCATTTGGCATGATTACCGTACAACATTAAACATATTTCTGAAGTAGAGAAACATGAAGGACATTGTGTACATGAATGTGACTTGGAAAGGCAAGTTGGTAAGCCATCGGTCCGATTCGAGCTAGGATTTGAAAAATTCCACAAAATCACAATGCTAATTTAGCACACATGGTCCATTGCAAGGTGATTTTCTTGGCTCGTACTCGAATGTAGACATGATCCCCTACATGGAATTTCCAAAAGCTCGTCTTTCGATCGACAAATTTATTTTTTCGATCCTGAGCAGCCTTTAAATTTATTTGTACCTTTTTCACCATTTCCTCCATCTCCTCTGACATGTCTGGCCCTATCAACGACTTATCCTCTAGTCCATTCCAACTCAAAGGTGTTCTGCACATGCGCCCATATAATACCTCAATGGGACTCATCTGTAAGGATCCATGGTACTTGTTGTTATAGAAAAACTCCACGAGGTGTAGATAATCTTCCCATTTAATGGGTTGATGCATTGCATAAGTTCGGACATGTCTTCAACAACTTGATTTACTCACTCAGTCTGCCCATCCATTTGTGGATGGTGTGTAGTAATAAAGTGCAGTTGTGTGCCCAATCCCTCAAAGAGGGATTTCCATAAGGATGATGTAAATTTTACATCTCAGTCGTAAATGATCATCTTGGGGATTCTGTGTAGTTTAGAAATGTTTTGCATAAAAATGCTAGCAATTTGGACTGCTTTATAAGTTGATTGGACAGGTATAAAATGACCAGATTTTCTCAATTTGCCCACCACCACCATGATGGAGTTGTTTTTCTTTCTTGATTTAAGTATCCCGGTAATGAAATCAATAGATATTGTTTCCCATTTCCATTCTGGGATAGGTAGAGGGTGAAGTAATCATGTTGGATGTTGGTGCTCAGCTTTCACTTGCTAGCACTCCAAGCACTTGGCTAAATATTTTGACACCTTTCTTCATACCAAGCTAGAAAAATTCCTTCCACAGGGTAGAAATAATGTTTTGGTATCAAGGATGGCCTGCGTAAGGAAACTTACAATATTCATCTAAAATTAAACTTTTAAGGTGTTGCTGGTTAGGCACATAGATCCTGTACTTACAAGTCAGCAAATTTTTTGCATTTATTTCATAACCCAATTGTTGTTCATGGCTGTTTGGAATTTTTGCTCATTGCCACAAATGTTTATATGTTGAATCCTGCATGGTTGATTCTTAAATTTTCCCAAAAAAGGTAGTTCATGATTCACTAAAAGAAATTTCATATAAACAATTTACCTTCTGACTTAAAGCATATGGCATCCAATTTTCTTTTCATTTCAAATGCTTGATTTTGAAATTGAATTCACTTAGAAAATATACCCAACAAGCTTGCTTTCCATTTAAAGTTGGTTGTTTGAAGTAATTAATCAGACTACGGTGATCAGTCATCAACATAAATTTCTTACGTAATAAGTAATTCAACCACATTTTTAAGGCATGGATGACCATTGTCAGCTCTAAGTCATATGCTGAATACATTTTTTCATACTCTTTAATATTTCTATATTCATAGGCAACCACTCTGCCTTCTTTCATTAATACACCACCTACACCTTCCTTACTAGTATTCGTACAAACCACATATTCTTTGTTGGGATCAACATTGCTCAGAATAGTTGTTGTGGTAAGAAGATGTTTGAGCAGATCAAATATCCTTTGACAGTTGGGGTCCATTCCAAAGATTTTACTTTCTTTTGTAGAGAGGTAATAGGGTATGCCACTCATGAGAAACCCTCCACAAACCTCTGATAGTAACCCGCTAGGCCCATAAATGATTTTATGTCAGCTACATTCTTTGGTAGGCCATTACATATTTGTTCTTATGTTTTCTGGATCTATGGAAATTCCATCCTTGGTGATGACATGTCCCAAGTATTGGATTTTCTCCATAAATAAATCACATTTACTGCACTTAGCATACAATTGGTGTTCTCTTAGGACTTGCAAAACAATACAGAGATGCTCCTTATGTTCTTCCATGTTTCGAGAGTAGATCAACATGTCATCAATGAATATTAATACAAATTTATCTAATAACTGATGGAATATGATGTTCATGAGATACATGAAGGTTTTTGGGACATTAGTTAGCCCAAATGGTAAAACCACGAACTCATAATGTCCATAACGCATCCTGGATGCAGTTTTTGCAATATCTTCCTCCATTATTTTGATCTGATGATACCTAGAATGGAGATCGATCTTTGAGAATACGGCTGCACCTTTCACTTGGTCAAATAACTCATCTATATGGGGAAGGGGGTATTTTTTTTAATGGTCAGCTTGTTTAGCTGGCGGTAATCCATGCACATCCACAGGGTTCCGTCTTTCTTTTTAACAAATAATACTAGAGCTTCCCAAGGGGACACATTGGGCCAGATATACTTTTTATCAAGCAACTCTTGGAGTTTCATTTTTAATTCTATTAGCTCTGGTATGCTCATTCAGTAAAGTGCTCGAGAAACTAGGGTAGATCTCGGAATTGGCTCAATGGTAAAATCTATGTCTCTCTTTGGGGTAGGCCCGATATTTCTTCGAGAAATACATTTGGGATATTTTGTACCATAGGTATATTCTCTAGTGATACAGATTTATGTTTAGAGTCAGCATACCCTACTTGTATTGCATAAACTTGACAACTTTTTCTAATGCATTTGGCTAATTGAGAAGCTATTATAGCCTTTAATTGTGGTTTCTGAACACCTTGAATTTCATGTCTCTCCCATACCTCATCTTGGTAGCTAATAGTTTTTGTTCTACAATTTATGAGGGACTAGTGTTTCTCCAACCAGCCCATGCCTATAAGAATGTCGTATGACCCCAAGAATAACACATTCAAATCAGCTATAATAGGTTGATTAGCTAATTTTAAAGGGTAGTTTTTTTACTTTAGACAAAACTCTCCTTTTTTCTCTTGTGGCCAGCTATACTAACCATGGGTTTTTAAATTTAACATCTTGTAATTTACATCATTCCACTATCTTGAGACTAATGTAACTTAAAGTGGCCCCGGGATCTATTAAAATAGAACAGGCATGGTAAAAAATAATACCTTCCAATTTAACCATGGTTGGTTGAAACTCTACTTGATGATCTTCAAGAGCCAGGTTAATTTTAGGGATGATCCTTGCCACTTCTCCCACATTAGATGACTCTTGAATTGGTGAGATCTTATCTGCTCCCTTGCGATGAGGACAATTTTTGACATAATGGAGGCCTTTGCATCCCCAACACTGTATAGGTGGTCTATTAGTTAATTTTTCTTCATTTCTTCCAGCTTGCTCATTTGTCCTGGTTTCACCTGGTACTTTAAATTTGGGCTTATTCACATTTTGGTTAGTTTGACGTTTATATAATCCTTTGTTGTTGGTGCCCTTATTCCCCTTATGGCTGGGAATAAATTTTCTTCACTTTTTGTCAGCCCACCTTTAGCTCATATCTCCCTTTGGATTATTTTGCTGATAGCAGATCCGTGCTTTCCGAACGACTTCATCCATGGTTTTTGGGTTGTCGAATTCCATCCATTCCTTCATGAACAATGGAAGATTGCTGTTAAACTGCTGTACTTTGGCTTTTTCTTCATGAATATAAGGAATGTATCTCAATAATGATCTAAATTTTGTTATAAACTCATCGATGGTCATTTGGCCCGGGCAGAGATCATGAAATTATTTTTCTTTCTTATCATAAAGTTTTTCGGTTAGATATTTTTCTTTAAAGACTTTCTGGAATTTATCCCAAGTTATGTTTTTCTCGTTGACCCCATAGACTATTTTTACTTCCTCCCACCACAAAGTGGCTTTCCTTTGAAGTTGGAAAATGGCTAGATGGGCCTTCAAATTGTAATCACACTTGTACAACTAGAAATACTTGTTCATATTAATTAACTATGCTTCTGTCACCTCTTCTTGCTCACCATTGAAGAGAGGAGGATTGATTTTCTGAAACTCCCCTTGGAGTTCAATCTTTTGTTCCTTCTAAGTCTTGTGATCAGACACATTACCTGATTCTTCTTCTTGGTTTTCTTCTCCACCTTCCGGGTAAAAGCGTGTTAATGTGTATCACTTTTTCCCTCTTTGTGGCAAAGAAGTTTTATAAAAAAAAATGGAGTTGGAATGCTTACTCTTAAATTTAGAAAATCATCAAGAATTAGGTGGTCGTCAAAGAAGACAAAACATGTCAATTTAAATTCATTTTCATGTCATATTTTTTCTAAAATTTAATATATATTTTTTATCTAATTTATTCATTTTCTTTAAAGATACGCATTAATATTTTATAACTTTAAGTTAGTTGACAAATGGCGACCCCATTTTTATGATTTTGTTTAATTCCATTTCTTTAGAGATGTGTTGTAGGACATTTAAAGATGCTAACAAATTAAATTAAAAAAAAAACATATTTTTAATTTATTTTAAATACTATTAAATTGATATTTTTTGTATATAGAGATCCCCAAGAACACTCTTTTCAGTTATAGACTCGATTTTTTTCTAAAAATTTGATAAATTTAACAAATGTTAAATTATTTTCAAATTTTTTTTATATTTTTAATTTTTAATAAAATATTTAATATTATTATATATTTTTATTTATTCCAATTGCATACAAATAATATTAAAAAAAACAAAAATTACCTAATTAGAAAATTATATACTCACAATCAACACACTAATATTTATATTGTTGAAATATTTTAACAAAATATATCAATTATTCATATATTTTTAAGCCCATAAAAATGAAAATCTTCCTTAAAATCGGATTTATTAAGAAAAATACAATACCAAATCTAATTAAAATTTATTTTATTAAGAAAAATACAATACCGAACCAAATACCACAGCCAAACCTAAAAGCTAGATTCCTGAAACCTAAGTTCAAAATTAGAAATTTGCATTCGTTCAAAAGCGCGTTCGACGGAACGTACTAACATGTTTCATATGGAATGTTCGCTCCAAAGAGGTTACATATATTACCTGTAATTATTCTACTATTTAAAATTTAAATGTACTGTAATTATATTTATTTATGAAAATTTAAACGGCATTCTATTTTTTGAAAATAATGTAATTTATTGAAATTTAAACTTTTTTTGATAAATATAGGATTACCCATATAGAAATTTCCTGAAATAATAATCTACTCTAAACATTATTCCTTCCAACATTATTTCCCTAAATAAACATTAAACCGCTAATAAAAATATATATATATTTTTTTTTTAAATAAGTTGTTTTAAAATTAATTAAATCTCATAAATTATAAATTAAACCTATGAATTTCATTTCATTAAAATTATTAGAAAAATATGCTTTAATTAATCATTTATTTTATATTATATAATATATTATATATTATAATATATAATATATATATATATTACAATCATTGTGTTAAATAAACTAATTTAATAAATTTAAAGATAAATTTTGTTTTTTAAACTAATTTATTTAATTTTCCTATAAAAATCACGTAAATTACATTGATTAAATATATATCGTCAAGTAATTAATTATAATTTTCTATTTAAAATTAAATTCAATTTAAAAAATTGAATAATAAGTATGATAAACAAGGAAGCCACTGCCGAGGTCTGCCACAACAACACAATACAAACGCTTTGGTTTAAGCCAATTCTATGCAATAATAATGATTTTATTCTTATTCTATACAATAATAATGATTTTCAAAAACCTCTCATTTTTCGAGAGCAAAGACAGAATATTCTTATTCTATACAATAATAATGATTTTCAAAACCCTCTCATTTTTCGAGAGCAAAGACAGAATTGAGTAAATGGCCATGGACATATTAGTGCAGGGTGAACTCTAATTCATTCCTGGCAGCTGAAGAAATCTTTGACTACGTCAGCCACAATAGATTTGACTGGGCAAGAAAAAGCCATGAAAAAAATCAGTGGAGGTGCATAGGAAAATCAATTCTATTTGCAGGTAGAAGCATTTCCATGGTGAAACCAACCAGGCAACAAAAACTACATGTAGCGTGTAATGCAAACAAGTAGCTAAGCAAAAGTTTGAGAAAGTTGTAATTACATGCACGTTTACAAGTTTTTTTATTTATATTTCTTATTTTAGTTTTTATTAATATTTTTATTTTTTCCAAATTATGTAGTGGTTCAATGATTATTCAAAAAACAGGACAAATACACCGCATAGGGGTATCAATCAAATTCCAATCCCAACAGTTTCTGCACAGGATTTTCAAGAAACCTTCATGTACTAGACAAATAGATTCCAAAAATTTAGGTGGTTACAGTAAATTTAGGGTGGTCACACAGAGAAATATATTGGATTCACCTATTTGTATCACAGCTTTCCCATTCCAACTTGAATTTCCTGCGTGTATGCCAAAGTTACAATCTTGGAAATGAAACAAACCACATCTTTTCAGCTCAATGGAAAACTTGAAATGGAAATAAATGTTTCAATTAATTGAAAAGAGATTTGGATCGACATACCACTATGAATTTTCTGAGCTTATCTCTGAACACAGCTCTGAAACTTCATATAATTTGCTTTTGCATACGCCTAAAATAGTGTTTTTCCCTTGAGCATAGGTAGGGTGTCGTACCCTGACCGTTCTCCTTCGGGCCTTGACCGTTTCTCCTTCGAGCCTTATCGACAGTGTCCATGAAAAATGGTGTGTGAAAAACCATGGTGAACATATGGTGAACGATGGAAGATGCACTCTCCTCCTCAAACTAGCTGGTCGACACTCTCTGCTCTGCTCCTCTACTCGTCTGCTCTGCTCCTCTGATCTTAATTCAATGAACTTCCTTCAATGAACTTCGCTATTGTTCATCATATTTCAAAATCCATTTATTAAGTTCGAGTTCGAATTTCACACACTTCACATTAGAAAATATACATTATTCATCCAAGTTATTCCCATACTTGTACAATAATACAATGAAAACTATCAGTATCTCTAAATGCACCTTCTCTACAAGGAATTTGTATACATATGTCTCTCCAGGGTTTATGGCACACTGTGTAATGCCCGTAGTTCCATCTGCCCACGGAGTCCCGATCTGCCATCATTAAAACCCAACCAAATCCTATATAATTATAGCCCACACAATCCATGATCAAAATTAGTGTTCATGCAGAATTCATATTTGTCCACAAATCAAAAAATAAGACCTGATGGATGCCATGCCAGTGGATGACAACGCCTTCAATGGGCATCAGATTCTCCACTTCCACGACAATTGTATCGCCAGCTCTGGCACGAACAGTGAGTCCTGGAAATTGCCCATTGATTGCAATAACCATTCTCTCCACACAATCCGGTGACCAGAACTCATATTTTATCTGCCATCTGTAGTGATTCTCCATTGTGCTCTTACTTTGTGTCGCGCATGCTTGCGTCGCCGCCGCCACCATCACCACCAGCAGACGCAAGAATCTACTTTCGTTGCACCCCATACTCACTGCGAAAAAGCAGATACTTGCACTTTTCTGCACAGTGTAGCCAAGTTTAGTATATTATAAGGCTGCTTTCTGGTAATTATATTCTAACATATTCAGTGAAATTTTTTAGATGCTGAGAAATTATGGGTTTGATAAGAAGTCAAGGGCTCGCACCAGGAATAGATGGCCTTTTTTTTTATTGAATATGCAATTCTGGGCTTAATGGGGATTTGTATTTCTCTCTACCTGAACAGACAAACTGATCTAAAGAGAACAAACTGTCAACAGGGGGAGCTACTTCACAGACTGGAAATGAAATATACAAAAACATTTTCTGTGCAAAGAAAAATAATGGAGTATTTGAGAATATGTATACGTCGCTAATGTGAATGCAATATACTGAAACGTTGGAGTGCTTTTGGAATAAAAATGCATCAATCAATTACCATGATGTGGTTGATGAATGCAATATACTGAAACGCTGGAGTGCTTTTGGAATAAAAATGCATCAATCAATTACCATGATGTGGTTGATGAACGCGCTTCTGTCCGAGCCCGAACAATACCACTCCTCACACATGAGATTAAATAAGAAGCTTCAGAGATGAGGTGAGTGCAGGTCCATTTTTCTAAAACGAAGCGGAACGACAATGTTCTTCTCACTTTTTGGTGTGACAGGCGAGTTGTGGTGGTTAAATGAGTCAACCCAGGAAATCATATTATAGAAACCATTTCAAATTAGGACTCCTGAACCATTTCAACTACAACTCCTATTTTCAACGTTTTAACTAGTGGGTGGGTACGTCGAATTCCCTGTCACAGACCACAACTGTAAATACTAAACTGGCATTCAGGTATAAATTGTCGTTGGTTCCGACTACTTGAAACTCTAATTCCTCCATTTACACAGTACACCACAGTATAATCTATTGCACAGGTAGCAATAGAATCCAGCTCATCAAAAAACAAGACGCAAGGCGCTGACTGTCGGGCTTTGTCGAAAATCTCTCGAACATTAACCTCACTTTCTCCAAACCACATAGTTAATAATTCTGGGCCTTTTACACTGATAAAATTGGCCTGGCACTCATTCGCAATAGCTTTTGCAAGCAGCGTCTTACCACAACCTGGTGGCCCGTAAAAGAGCACTCCTTTGGAAGGAGACATGCCAAACTTTTCAAATTTCTCAGGGTGCTCCACTAGATATTGAACAGTCTAAAGACCAACATTAAAGTACATCTTAGTTAGTGATGTTCAGGATTCGCACATAGTTGACATCCTTCAAAGAATCAAAAATAGAAATGTAGTAATCATGAGGTCCACTACTTTACCTCTTGAAGCTCCCTCTTGACATTTTCCAAACCACCAATATCTTCCCAAGAAACATTGGGCACTTCAACAACCTATCGTACAAATACAAATATTATTAATACACTATTGCTTATAAATAAACAAATAGAAGAGATGCATTGTTTGCACCTGAGTGTTTATATAACCCCTCTTGACTGATACTTATAGAAAAGGATATTGCTAGAAGAAATTTGACACAACTCACAGTTTCACGCAAGGCAGATGGGTTACTGGTGCCCAACACAGTCTGGAAGTGCTCATTTGTAACAGTCATAGAATTGAGGATTTCAGCATTGATGGTCTCATCTTCCAAGTCTATAACATCCATTTTTTCCCTGATGCACTGTAGCGCAGCCTCGGTGCAAAGAGTTGCAAGATCAACTCCAACATATCCATGTGTGTCCTTCGCAATTCGTTCAAGATCAACCTGCACTAAAAATGAAAAACATAATATTTAAAGTCAGAGTATAAAAAATAGCATTGAAATATGTGAAAATAGAAAATTCCAACGCGGCTAAGTTCATACATCGTCCGAAAGCTTCATATTCTTTGTATGTATTCGAAGGACTTCCAGCCGCCCCACTTCATCAGGAACCCCAATATCAATTTCCCTATCAAACCTTCCAAACCTTCTAAGAGCTGGGTCAATACTATTTGGCCGGTTAGTTTCTCCTATCACAATAACATGGGCTTGAGCTTTTAGCCCATGCATCAGTGTCAGATGTTGAGAAACAATTCGCCTCTCAACCTCACCATGTGTCTTTTCTCTTTTGGGTGCTATTGAATCAATTTCATCAATAAAAATAACGGATGGGGCATTCTTCTCTATCTCCTCAAAGGCTTTCCTCATATTGCTTCCACTTTCTCCAGCCAACTTTGAGATAATTTCGGGCCCATTAATTAAGAAAAAGAAAGCACCAGTTTCATTGGCTACTGCCCTAGCAATTAAGGTTTTCCCTGGACCAGGTGGTCCAAAGAGCAAAATTCCCTTTGGTGGTTTAACACCAATTGATTTTAAAAGTTGTGGGTGCCTCAGTGGAAGGTCAACCAATTCACGAATCTGAGCCCTTTGCCTCCTTACACCGCCAACATCGTCATAACCAACTTCATCCAATCTATCTTCATCCTCCCACTTCACAGGCTCTCCCTCACAAAAGATCTCAGTATCAGGAGAAACAACACAATATTCCCCAGGGTTCGTCTCTATTACTTTGAACTCTACACTGCGCATTCCACCTCTAACAAGGAAAAGGTCTCCTTTCCTTACTGGGTGATAGGCCTCCATGAAATAGGCTGCAAAGAAAATATCAGAACTTTAGAAACCATATTTACCTGATCTTATAACCCGCATTGTAGAAAGAGAAGAAGAAAGCAAATAAATTGCACAAAACATATCAACCTAAACTTTTAACGCACAATGTTAGAAAGATAACTCATAACGAAAATTACAGGGAGCTATTCAAAACGTAAAACGCACAAAGCAAATCTTTCTAACCTAAGTTTATTTAAGCTTATGAAAATCAAATTAACTTTAGAGATCTATTTGTTGTACATATAAGACAATTTACCCCAAGATACTGGCATGTATGAACAGCCTCATAACCAGATGGTAAATTCATGCATTGGTGCAAACTTAATGCACTGACCTACATTTTCTAAAGGTGAGAAAGACATTAAGAAATGAAAACATTGGAAAGTCAGAATTCAGAAGAAAAAATAAAAAATACCAGAATATCCATCACTTTAAGAAGAGAAATATGAAAACAGAATGAGTCGGGAAAAAAAATGAGACTCACGCTTTAAATATGCATCGAACAGATTGCCAGTAACGCCCTCGATGGTATCATCAATAGGTAGGATATGCACACGCTTGTCGTACTTTACATCGGGGCACTGATGAACCGAAAAAACATCGCCGAGTCGAACCCTCAGATTCGAACGCACAACCTTGTTCATTCTAATCCTGGGCTCTTCGCACATCTCATCAGCGAGAGCGATACAAATCATATCCTTTCTCTTCTTTCCCTAAGACACAAAATTCGAAACCCCAGGTGCCCCGGGCAAATTAGATCAAAATATCACGAATAGATCAAAGATCGAATCCCACAGAGCCAAGAAAAGAGGGCAATTTTACCATTATCAATATCAAAGCATACCTTGATAAGAATAGTATCTCCGCGGAAGAGCTGTAATTTTTCCATGGTGTCCGGGTGCAGACAGACCACAGAGTTATCGTCGTTGATAGCCTCATCGACAACAAGGCGATTGGGAGCCTTCTTCCGCTCCAAAATAGCAGTGCTGAAATCCCTTTTGACTCCTTTGCTGTAATCAAAACCCATTGAAATTTAGCTCAACAGCATACAACACATGAACTACCACTTCAAAAAAGACCTGATAAACCAAACCCTCTAAAAATGAAAAGCAAGGAGACTTACGGTTCTGAAGATTCTCCCTTGTGCGCCATTGTTGCACAGGTGTAATTGATTCGATGGATGTCTGATCCGCAAACAAATTCGTGAGTGAAAATATAACAGTATGAATTGCATGTCCCATGATTTCTTCCCAGTATAATTTCCATATATCGGCGTGGCCGGTGGTTATTGAATGATTATTGAGTGGCCATTAACATCTGGCACTTGCAGCATGCAGTACACTGCATGTAGGACAAGGAGAACAGGCACATCGGACCAAGAACAACAACTTTGGATAAAATGAGGGCACAAAAAATCAATGTTGCTTTAACTTTGGATATAAAATGAAGTGCAAAATAATATTTTTTTGGATATAAAGAAACCTTGTAATTAAAATGCAGGGTAAACTTTGTATATAAAAATTTTACCACAATATTTTCGTATCGGGGCATGTGAAGGCCGCAATAAGAGGTAGAATATTTTTGAAACAAAAACTTTGGTTAAAATTTCAGTGAATGACATTGTCAGCCATAAACTTTGGTTAAAATTGTTTAAACACTCAAATTTATGGTCAACCAATGAACTAATACCCTGGTCAACGCGTGATCGAACGTTAATAGTCCCAGGCAGGGACTAATAAGACATTGTTGAATTAACAGTTCAATCATAATTTTCTGTTATAAAAACTTATATTTACTTTGTTATATAAAGAAAATTATAAATGTTAGTATAAATAAGTTATTATCAAGGGAAACTTTTTAGATGTAAGAAGAGTATTTATAATAAAAATTAGAAATTGTAAATAGAATAATAATTATTGATATTTTTAAATGTCAAATTTAATATTTGGCAAGAAGAAAATGAAAAATTACTCAAATATAGGAAACATGATTTTAGTAATAAGAATTGTAATTGTTAATATTGTGAGAGCAAATTGTGATAAGTAAATCAAATATTTTTGTTAGTTGTTAATTTTTTCAAGAACAAATTTACAGAAAATATTTTTGGTAACAATTAGATTTGTGAACAAATTATGACAAATACAAAAATTGTTTTTGGCAATGGTTAATTTTGTGAAGAGCAATTTTTGGAAAGCATAGAAAAGTTTCTTTTGCTTTCTTATCAAATTTAATATGTCATAAGTGATAAAAGAAAAAGTGTGGTAAATAAGGTGCTTCAAATATAGCATGTAATTACTTATTTTTATAAATAAACTTGTGTCATTAGAAGTGTCTAGAAAAATTTCCTTAACTCAATACAAGATTGGGGAAATATTATTTTTTTCTATTTTGTTTGTAAGAACAACATTAATAAAAGAAAAGGTCATTCACAACATTTCGATCTTTTTGCATTGGATGTGCTAAATCACTACATCTTTGGGAGAGCATTTCCTGCAAATCATACAACTTTTGTATGAGCGTTGTAAATTTTGTTTTATTAACTGCTAGATTCATTTGAAAAGATGTTTTTTTCATTTTGTTATATATATATATATTCAAAATTTTAAATAATTTTAAGTGTGTGCTTTGTATAATGTGAATGCAGAATATATAGTTAAATATTGTGCAAATATGGGGAGTCAGTCTAGGAGAAAGAAGAAATCATCTCACAAACGTCCTCATTTTGTTGAGGAAGAAAGGAATGAAAAAAGAAGAATTGGGTATAATATCCAACAACAAGAAAGTCATGAAAACCAACAAAACATCATTATTACTACTATAGAAGGAACACAACATCAAGGATCAAACATATTAAGTCAAATTTTTCATTCTCATTGCAATACTCCTATGCAAGATGATGTCCAAAACTTGGATGTTTTGGGTGGAGAGGGAACATCTAATCAAGGTTAAAATAATTTATTTAACCAACATATTAGTTCATCGAGTCAAAATCAAAAATTCCAAAACCAGGATACACAAATGCAAGATAGAAGATGTGATATTTTGGGTCAGAAAGGAGAATCGAGTAGCAGATCAAGTTTACCAAAACACATACCAATAAGTATTCCGTCATCTATTCAAAGTCAGATTGATGCAGGAGAGAAGATGTCTGATCGCACCATCTGATACCATACAAGTAAGATGTATGAGGAATATTTTTCACCTAAATCTTTAATTTCTCAAGCCCAACTTTTGGCATGCTTATTGCGACAAAAGAAGCT
Organism: Pinus taeda; assembly: GCA_000404065.3. Classification (NCBI taxonomy): domain Eukaryota; kingdom Viridiplantae; phylum Streptophyta; class Pinopsida; order Pinales; family Pinaceae; genus Pinus; species Pinus taeda. Next base: position 73,120 of record APFE030654906.1, read on the forward strand.
GAAACCTATATTGTGTTTGCTTGGAGTTAATCAAGATGATAAAAATAAAGTTTCAGATACAATTCTTAATAACATTAAGTCATCATATGACTTGATTGGTAGCAAAACGCACACAAAAGACCATAGATATCCTTGAAGAGCTATTATGAATGCAATTATTAGTAAAAGGACATCAAATGAAAGGTTGGTCACTGCAACTTCAAAGGCACTTAATATTAGTAGAAGAACATTGACAAGAAGGATTGCTACAAGAGAACAGTTGGAAATCATGAATCCTCACCAAAATTGGGCAATAGTGTGAAGGGCTCCTAGAAATGACAAGGTTTCAGATGAATGGCGTGGCATAATAATTGAATTTTGGAATGAAAATACTAGAGTTTATTCTAATAGAAGAGATATCTTGACACATAGAATCTCACGTGGTTTTAGGGAGAAGCATCAAAAACAATTTCTAGACATTTCACAAACAGAGCTATTCCACAAGTTTCAAGATGCACATCCTAATATTAGAATTGGGAAACGAACTTTTGAGTTAATCCTTGGTATATAAAACCCAACAAAGTTTGTGACACATGTTGTTGCAGGTACCATGTGGAATTCAATTATTATTATGAAGCATTTTGTAACTACGAGTTACAATTCCAACCTTCAAATGAAGCACCTCCATTACATATCACTGAATTCATCAAGACTTTACTTTGTGAAAAGGGAGAAGGTGAGAACTTTTACAATATGAAGTGTGTTAAAAATAAATGTGATAATTGTTTTAGTTTAAAAAGACGGAAAGATATTGCACATGATTATTCCCATGATATGATTACAAGAAAAATTTTCAAGTATGTAACATTTTCTTTATCTCATGGTGGTGAATAGAGAAGGATTAATTTGGTTGAAGATGAAGTTGGCATCAAAGAATTTATTGGTGCATTTAAGACTAACCAGATTTATCAGTATGTTCAACATAGTCATATAGCAAGATGGCAAGACATGCAATTTCGAACTAGCCGAGATACTTTTCCATTTGGTGTTGTATTATCTGTTGTTGACTTTGCAGAAAACTATACATTTTCACCACAAAAAGAAAAACAAAACAAATATTACCATTCAGAACAAGTTACAATTTTGGTCCATGTGTTTTACATGCATGCAGAGCATATTTATGGAAGACAAAGTACACCAGAAAAAAGAATCGTGACCAAAGAGGTTCACTTTTATGTTAGTGACGATTCAGGGCATGATACTGTTTTTGTGCAACATTCTTTCAACAAATTTTTTGATTCTCTTATAAAGGATAGAAATGTCAATTTTAGAGAACACTGGGTTTGGTCAGATGGTTGTGCAGGGCAATTCAAATCAGCAAGATCATTTTATTGGTTGTGTCGTCTTCATCGTAAAATCAAAATTAAACATACATGGAGCTTCTTTGAAAGTGGTCATGGAAAAGGAGAGCATGATGGAGCTGGAGCTTGCATTAAATGAGCTCTTAGGAGATACCAAATGAAGTTTGATGCTAATATAATGCAAGATGCAAAAAGTGTTGTTGATTGGTGTACTCAAAATTTGTGTCATAGAAGTGATGGTCAAATTGATAAGTTTATATGTAGATTCTTTTGGCATATAACGAATGTTGATCGTGAACATGCTTATACATGTAAAACTGTACCAGGTACAAGGTCTTTTCACTCTGTTAGAAGCACAAATCACACTGATTGGGTTTTGCATGTCAGGGAGCATGCTTGTTATTGTGGATATTGTGTAGGAAATGAATTCCAAGAATCATGTATAAATTTACAACAAGGATTTGTTGAAGAATGGAAACAAACTATCTTGGAACCTTTAGATCTTGTTGGTCCTACTCAAGTGCACATTCCAATTGAAGAAAGAGACGAAAACCCATAATTCTCTTCAGACTATGATGTTATTTCTGGATTAGTACAAGAAGGTATGCAAATTCTTATACCTTTAGAGTTTTAAATATTAAATTATCAATTTTAATTATATTTGAATATTATATTTTGAGTAAATATTAGTTATATTAAACATGTTTTTAATGTTTCAAATATGTATTAAATCCCATACAAGTGATGTATTCGCTATTATAGCACCTCCTAACAATGTGGAAGGGGTTGACTACTATCTATTGAGATGTACTACAATCAAATGCAAATTGCTCGAAAGCCAAGTTGATAGTGATGGTCAAGACTTTGAAAGAGGATCTATTATTCTGAAGGGAATGTACTTTAAGAAAGTTGAAAAGAATAAGATCGGATATATATTTGAAGTATATGAACCACATAAAGTAGTTATGCAATATAGTCATCATGTTATTGCTACTCATTTTCCATTGTCATTAATGAAACGACATGGAAAACGACGTCAAAGATGGCGGCTTGGAATAAATGATCATGAGAGGTTACTAGAGGTCCTTGCATTAAGAGCTGATCCTGATATATGAAAATCACATGTATGGTTAGAGATTTCAACTTCAACTTTCCATCTCAACTTGTTATTAAATTGATATTTAATATTTAAATAAAATTGAAATTGAAATTTTCTAAATATTAAAATATTTCAATTGAAATTTTCTAAATATTAGAATATCTCAATTGTAATTTTTATTGAGAATTTTTACTATTTTTTGAAAACTATATACCATGTTAAAATTTGAGTTTGTTGTAAAATCTCACACTAATTATACAGCTAGTTTTAGATAAAATAATGCCAAATATAGTTTTAGATAAAACTTCATTATTTTTAGTTATAAGTTTATTAAACATTATTTTTTAACAATGTGCGGATTGTGTGGTCTACTGAGCCAATCTTTCATCACTAAATGACTCTGTGGACAAATTAACAAGGCATACTTCAATGAATCTTTCATCACTAAATGACTCCATGGACAAAATAACAAGGCATACTTCAATGAATAAAGCCAAATAGCAGAGAAAGAATGAAGATGTACCCCGTACACGTAACTGTATTTGGAACATGAGTGATCTGGGAAAAGAAATAGGTGGAAGTTTCAACCTGTATTCTGAACATGAGTTATATGGGAAAGGAACGGCTAGAACTTTAAACCGAGATATGTTAAGAGATTTGCAATTGATACTGAGCCCTGGTGGAATTCCCACTAGCCCCATCAATGCCCATTAATTACCAGCAAATGCATTGATTGGTGAAAGGAAAACGTTGGGAGCAACAGATAGCAGAATAAGGCATACTTCAATCAATAAAGTTAAGTAATCACAATATTAAAAATGGAAAAACAATTTATAATATATGAAATTTGAAGGCAGAAATGCACGAACAGGAATTTTTTATAAATTCATGATGTATAATAAAAGTAAAAATTATGTAATTAATTTTTAAAAAATCAATCAAAGAACATGCTTATATTTTAGAGCAATGACAAAGAAATCTTGATCTTTGCTAACGTACTTTTAATGAGAAGAATGTTGAAATACTGTGGAAGATCGAAAAAGGCTTGTGACAATTTTGAATTTGGGTACTCCTCAGGTCATTGCATGGATATTGGTGAACACCAGGGTATGTTTCTCAGCTCATTGTAGAGATGTTGTGATTTATGGTCATTTTCTTAAATATATGACTAAGGGCAATATTGAAACATTGTCAACATCAATGACAGATAAATGTAACTCATTGAAATGTCATATCACATAAACATTAAATCTATGTTTTATTTTTGGTGCTATTAAAAAATAAGAATGGAAAAAAATGATGTAATCCTTGGCTTAACTTCCAAATGTATAGTGGTGAGAAACCATAGGGAAACTAGTTTTATCAAATTATGGAAAAAAAAAAGTTATAGCAAAAAGACAAGAAGTATTTAAAAAGGAAAAAAAATATATCAATTGTTTATTTCTAAAATTATATATATATTATATATATATATATATATATATAATATATATATATATATATATATATAGATAAGAGTTTTAGCATTTTATTTAACTTTACATATTTAAACCTACATATTTGAAAATTTATTTATATTTTGTGAGTTAATCATACTTTTCACCAATAATTACTATCAGTTGACTTATTTACAAATTTATTATTTAGTTTTTATAAGATTATTTATATTTTCTAAACCCATTAAATAGTTTCACTATAGATTTTACCTAATTTTATTGTGAGCTAGCTTTGTTACAAATTTAGCATTTATTTTTTATAATTAACAAGTATGAAACTCAACTCATTTAATAAAGCTTTTAACATAGACAACTCTGTACCTAGAATACTTTCCAATGATAGTTTTAACATAAACATATAGAGAATTTTCAATATTTACATAAAATTACATTTTAAGTAATTTATAATATAATTTATATTGAGTAAATGTTGCTTAAAGCTATACATCATATAAACATATTATTTTTATGTAATATTAATTTAAATATTTCTATTCAATATAATTTCAAAATTTAAATTTTTTTAAATTTGTATTGAATTTGATTTTACATAAAATTAAATTTATATATAAGTTTTAATTTTATAATTCGCAATTAAGCTTTAATATTACACTAACTTGTTATATAAAATTAAATTTATATAAAATTCCATTCAACTATATCAAAAATTTGTTTGAAACCTTTTATATAAAATCAATTCTATATAAAATTTCGTTCGACTATTTCAAAAATCATTTCGAACTTTTATATAAAATTAAATGTATGCAGAAGAATCTCCTTGTGGGCCATAATTTAAAATATATATGACCCGTAACTTAATACTAATCTAAACTACAATAATAACGTCTGTTTGTCAGCCGAACATATATGAAATACGGAAAATATGAATGCTCCACTCTTTGGGCCGACGTTATCTCTCAACTAAGTCCCAAACCTAACTTTTATTTCGTATTTTTTTGCTTTGGAAAAATAATTGATAATTTTATATTCATTTGTTTTTACCTTTTCTCATTTGAATTCTTTTTTTCTTTTGCCATATAATGAGACATATTAACATGCTTTTACCCTTCCATCTCCACATTCTTAGTTCGAAACTCTTGTCCCCCTATCGTATTGTCGTGCTTAGGGTTGGGAAGTAGTGACCAATGATTCTGTCTATACAATAGACTTTGTAGAATATTTTCTTATTCCTGTATCAATCTTTCATTGTCTTCATGGAGTCAGGCCATATCACCTTTCAAGTCTTGGACAGTTGCTCGGTTATCTGTGTTGGGATTTTGTGGCTCATCGCCCAGCTGCACCAAAACGTCAGGATTGCCTTCCTGAGATGATGTTGGTCTCGTTCCCAATATGGAACCATGTGGTAGATTCCCAGTTCATCTCATGTTGACTATTTCTGACGCATGGTTACCCTCGCTTACACCCATAGTATGCATGTAAAATGCATAAGTACAACTGTCCCAATAATTTTAACTCTATAACGAGTCAAAATCTTCAACCATCAATGGCTAAGGCCCCCTTTCTTAATCTCTGTGGAATAATTTAGAAACTAACCTAGTTTAGCCCTTAATCCATCCTTTCCTTTCTATCAGAAATCATTAACTCTCATAAACCTTAGTTTTAACCTTTTATTAACCTTTAAGCCTGCATATATATTCAAACCCACTTATAATTGGACTTCCACATAGAAACCTCATATATGTTCTTTATTCTACTATAAACCCTTTATGATAGAATTCCATTGCAACCATACCTTTTCTACACTTTTTGAAGCCCTTGCACAGTTTCCAAGGTTTCCCTTTATCGCTTATCACAATCGCGATTCTCTATGGTCACACTACACACTCCTCGCATTGCCGATATGAAATAAAATAACCTTCTAGAACTCAAATTATTAGACCTGCATCTATAACTTCATTGGGTCCGTCTCGTGGCTTCAATCCTTTCCGTTGTGCTTCGCCTTCTCCGATCTCCGATCGCACTTAATGCTTAAGCCATACTTCAAAAGGATTACTCCCACATCTATAGATCGTCGAGTTAGCGCATCAAATCATTCCTCTATATTCCAATGTCATGCATTATCCCCAATCTTCGATCTAACAAATTCTGCGACAATCCTCCACCGTGGATCTTCACTCAATGGATCCAACGGTCCATGATTATTTCGAGTGGAAAAATAGCATGAGGATTAATCACTCGGTAAAACGGTTTCCTCTCTCCTCCTCACTGTTATGTGTCGCTCGATAAGTGGTATCGGGGGCTCACCCTTCAATACCACTTATGGGTTTGAGGCCCCCCAAAATACAACTTTCGTGTATAAAAACTGCTTTGTCGCCAACTATCTTTTGTGCTTTTCCACCATGCGAATTGATCCTACCTATTGATCTATAAGATCCAATGGTTGCTATGCATCACCTCTTCACTTCTACGCTCTTCTCTTTACTTATGTTTCACGCTATTTCCTCAGTGTTTGATCTGTGGTTCAGGTTTCTTGAAAGGTTCTCATCCTTTTGCTATTCTGCTACTCAATTGACTCCTCAGCTTGACTTCTGTGAATCCTCACATTGCCGTCTCTCCAGAGCTCTACTCTAATCCTCCAATTGGATTCAAAGACCCATTATGATTCCTCTGAATCATTCTATCCCTCTGTGTGTTCTACAGAACTCTACCTGCAACCTCTATTATAGAGCCTCTGAATTCACACAAGATTCAATCTATCAATACCCGTAATGGATACACATATACAGTTTGGGATAAACCTCTGTATTGATAAACAAAAAAATGATTACATATTGAGACTCTCTGTCTCTCAGGCGTGATCTTCAATATCAGTGGCCTCCTGCCCCCCTGCACTCTGCCCGTAGGCTTACATTTATATATGGTACTCTATAACCAATTTCCTGGTTTAAATTCTTAATCTACTGAACTGACTCATAAATGTCCTCTCTAGTTTGTCAAATCATGAAACTACCTTAAGAGTTATAATTGATTTCCAACTCTCTTGACATTATTAACCACTCATGTTCTCCTTCATTTGAGAGCATTTACAAAATATCTCACGTTATCTAATTAATTCCTATCCTACTCACTCAAAAGACTAAATATTACATTAATTCAACACTTAGGAATCCAACTTCCTTAAAACAAATGACCTCCCTATGTCTACTAAAATACAATGATTTTCTTTTGGGTTGAATGCTCCTGCAAGAGACTCCCAAGATAGAAAATATTCACGATCTCATGATCATGTGTCTTCATAAGTTGATACAAAATCTCTAGGGTCCCAAACTTTGGTTTGTAACTGGCCAAATTCCTTGCACCTTTGTTGCTACTGTATGTCTATTGTATTTTGCTTCATCTTCCTCTCCTTGTCAATCAAGTTCAAGTTCTGACTGATCATCCTTCCTACTATTATCAATTTCCTCTACATGGAATGTTTCATCATCAGCTTCCTTAATTCTTCAATCTTTGTCTCCAGTTCATCCTTGGACTGGTCCATATTCTACCTCTTACTTCTTCCTCTTTCTCTTTGCTTTAGGCTGTTTTTGTTGTCCACTAACTCTTCAAACTGCTGCTGGTTACTTTCACTTTGTAGTTGTTGGTTTACGTTTTCTTCTACTTTTTCTTTGACTCCTATGCTTACTGCCTCTCTTTCATCCTTACCCTCTTTCATAATTATTTGTATCTACACTGAATCATGATTTTCCAACATTCTCTCTAGCAATTGAAGATCTCTGTTCCATTGATTTAATTCTTTCATAGAATATTCTTCTTTCATTTGGCTTCTTATCTGTGCCAAAATTTCTCCAGCATCTGCAACTAAACCTGCACTCACAAAACACTTGTTAAAATAAAAAACATAAGGCTTCTATGCCTTATCTTCCTTTGGCAACAATTCAGTTTGCTACTCTGTTTCTTTATCCTCTGTCAGCACATCAATATGCTATTTTGAGTTCTCAAAAGAATTCTTGAGATCGTCAACTAGTCTCTCCTCCACATCATCTGCTCTAATGGTGTCTTTCTTCCCTTGTTCACTGTAGTGAACATCTTCCTCTGCAATCACACTATCAGACTCTAAATTTCCCAGCAAATACTCCACTAATACAATTTCTCTGTGACACTTTTCAAGTACTTCATCATCACTTATAATCTTTGCATTTATAAACGAATTTTCAGCTTGAAAACTACAAGGCTCAACACTTTCAATTTTTGTTTCACATATCAATTCTTCAAACTGAACTTCATCTCTTTTTCCGACAAGAAATTGTCCCTCTGTTGTAACAGTTTCATTACTAAGTTATTTTTGCTACAATAAGTCATTGCCTTCCTCATTCAAGAGATATTCTCACTTATCCTTTACTTAAGAGTTTTTATCTTCTAAAAGATATTCTTCCATACTTTTGACAGCTTCAAAAGATTGCTTATCCTCTGCAAAAACCTCCTTTGTTAGTGACCAATCATCAGATGTCCTTTCTCCCAAGGTTAAATCCTTTGCATAGGTTTCTTCCTTCTTAACATCTTTCATGGCTATTTCCACTCTGCCTATCATCATGATGAATTGATGATCCTTTACAATGTTTTCAACTAACATAGTATCTTCTTCAAGTTTTCCTTTAATCTCTTTTTGTTTACCTTCTCCAAGAGTTATCCTTGTCTCGCTATCTGCATTAATATTCTCCTACATTCGCATGCATTTGTTCTACATCCATAGACAAACTACCAGTGTTAAAAACAAAAGACCCTGTGGTCCCACTTGATGTTTCAACCATCATATGTCCTTGTTATTCCAAGTTCTCTTTATGACTCAGAAATTCTTCGATGGTCTCCTCTTCAATCTTCTCAAGCCCTTCACCTGGTTTCTTGATATCTTTCCCCAATTGTATATGAGACCTATCTATCTCATCTTCTTCTAGAACATAATTTTGATTCTGGTTGTCTTCTTCTTCTTTTATGACAATATCAGGAAATTGTCCTTCTTTACATGTTTCACCTACAAACATACACAAATTGTTAGATTTAAAACCATGTAACCTTTTGGCCTCACTTGAAGTTTTAGTATTCAAGTTTTCATTTCCTCCCAGAATTTCACCCTGTTCTGCTTCACAAATGGACACTTCCATTTTCATTTCCATCTCAACATCTTTGATTTTTCCCATCAACCACCTTATTTTCCTAAACTATAGCCTTCTCTTCAACTTAGACCACTTCATTGGCTTCTTCCTCAAGACCCAACCTAGTCTTTGGTTTTCCTCAATACATCAAGTTGTTATGTTAACTCTGGAATCTCTTGCCATTTGCCTTGGCATCCTCTTTCTTCATCTTTCTTCTATTATGGTCTTCCTCAAAACCTCTGCTATGACTATCAGTAGCCATCTTCTTCTTCTCTATCTTCATGAGCTCCTCACTCATTCACTATGAGTTGCATTAAAGCCTCTGCAACAACAAGTCCTTTGTGTTGCAAATTAGCTACCAAGATTTCCTTTGTACTTAGTCTTTTGGTAAGAACTTGGTTCTCTATCTATAGAACCTCCTTTGAGCACTTCTCTCTGCTCCTTCTAGGCTTAAACTCTTCTGCATCTCTTAAGAACACAATTATCCTCTTCTATTTCAATCGCCATGAAATACTTGGTTCTGAGTACTTCTTCCTTCACTTAGAAAGTCTTACCATCTTCCTTCATTACCTTGGCAATTCTACCCACATCCTTTGTGGAATCGTTTTTGCGATCTACAACAATACTTCTATAGTAACAAGTCTGCTTCTTGCTACATATGCTTTACTAAGCTTCTCTTCTTTTCTAAGCTCAGTCTCTTAGCATTTCTCTGGTTGTTTCCTCTGGAACCAATTCAAGCACTCTTTGCTCTAGATTGTTGCAACCTTATCACCTTCTTTTGTTTTTATCTGTGCATTGATGTACAAACACACATTCTCCAATAAAATCAAAACACAACATATCAACTCACCTTCAAGATCTTTTCATGATCTTGTTCCACCATTCCATCTGTACCTTGAATGGATTATCCTCCGTTTCTTGCATCTACAAGTTCTCCTACAAATCACTTATGTGTTCCTACTTTCTGTCAGATTAGAATCTAATCCTTCCTTGCCTGCATAAACATCTTAAAACATAACTTTGTTCTCAATTATTTCACATAGAATTTCTTTGTTTTGTCTTAACACCGATTGTTTCAATTATAATTCAACTCTGATACCAAATGACACAGGGTTACCCATGGTAATTGCCCATGGTATTTTAAAAAGATAAAAAAAAAAAAACGAAAGGAATACATTTTTACTTTTTACGTGGAGAACATTTGAACAGAGGTTTTAAAAACAACCCATGGTATTTTAAAAGTTAAAGAAAAAAAAAGGATACAAAAGCTCTTACGTGAAAGGTAAATATTACCTTTAGAGGAGGTTTTAAAAACAACCCATGGTAATAGCCCATGGTATTTTAAAAGTAAAATGATATTTTGATAACATTGGAGAAAAAAGGTGTGAACTAAATAATTTTAATTGTTCAAATCTAAAGATTGTGACCGTACCAAGAGTCAAGTCTCATCCAAATTTTCCGAGAAAAAAATAATTTTAAATTTATATATATTATAAAATTATAATTATATAAATTATATTATACTTTGAGACCCAATTTTCCTTTTATATGTAAAATATAAGCTTATATAGTATCCTTTTATAATTAATAATAATATTTTTTTACTTTTTTTTGTTTGTTTAGAATATATTATACCCATGGGTTTTAAGAACAACCCATGGTAATTGCCCATGGTATTTTAAAAAGTTAAAAAAAAAAAACAAAACGAATATGTTTTTACTTTTTACATAGAGAACATTTGAACATAGGTTATAAAAAACACCCATGGTATTTTAAAAGTTAAAGAAAAAGGAAGGATACAAAAGCTCTTACGTGAAAGGTAAATATTATCTTTACAGGAGGTTTTAAATACAACCCATGGTAATAGCCCATTGTATTTTAAAAGTAAAAGATATTTTTATAACATTGGAGAAAAAAGGTGTGAACTAAATAATTTTAATCGTTCAAATCTAAAGATTGTGACCGTACCAAGAGTCACGTCTCATCCAAATTTTCCGAGAAAAAAATATTATTATAATTATAAAAAATGATACTGTATAAGCCTTATATAAGTACATATAAATGGAAAAGTGGGTCTCAAAAAAGTATATATAAATT
>APFE030654908.1:0-28726 GCA_000404065.3 Pinus taeda
ATAAGTTTTATATGGAAAACACTGTAAAAAAAAAATTGCATTTCCTGCATTTTCATGATAGCTATTATCAAGTTAGATAATAGGAATTACAAGGATTGAGAAATAATGCAAAATCATGATAATGTTATGGAATTCAATTAGATAGATTTATTTCTGATAGACTATTACAAAAAAATTTGACACTGTTTTGGTTATGGTTAAATAAATTTCTATTCTAGAGATAAATACAGAGAAATTTTAACCGTAATTAAAAACCTGTTAATTTCAATATCAAGCTTTCCTACAATTATCTAAGGCTACCTAAACTTTAAATTTAATATGCTTCATAAAATTCAAGTTTCAATATCAAGCCTTCCTACAATTATCTAAGGCTACCTAAACTTTAAATTTAATATGCTTCATAAAATTCAAGTTTCAATACCTCCACCTATTAAACCCACAGCCACTTGAAATACTAAACTAATACATGCTTGCCTTCCCTTTGGTTAAGCCAAATTGAATTTGGTTGGTAAGCTATTGCCAATCTTTTTAGCTGTAGTTATAGCTTCAAATGGAATCCGAAGTAGATCCAGTTGTCCTTAGATGATGTAATTGCTATTTTTTATTTTATTTTATTTGTTTATAGACAAATAAATAGCAATTTGTTTATGTTTACCAAAATGAATTTGGTTGGTAAGGTATTGCCAAATCTTTAGCTTTAGTTATAGCTTCAAATGGAATCCGAAGTAGATCAACTTGTCCTTAAACGAAGTAATTGCAATTTTTTTTTTTAATATTTTGTTTTATTTGTTTATCAACAAATAAATAGAAATTTGTTTATATTTACAAAATTGCCACTTTAATAATAGTTCTCAAATTATGTATCATCGAAATATTCTCAATTTTCTATGAAAATTCAAGGGAATGTTATATTTTAACTTCATAAAAAATGCCTTGTTTTTGGCAATGATAGGAACATTATAATTACGCATCTCTTACCGTGTCTTCTTTGGAGTAAGACAAATTGTGTTTTTCAAACTGTGTGAATATAGTTCATTAATTTAAAATGATGTTAATTTTATTTATTTTTTATATATTTGAATATGTATAAGATGTACACTTTCAATTGTTTTTGTTATTGGGTAAATTTAACGATTTTTGTTTTTTTATAAGATTGTAATTTTTTTATTAAATTATATTCAAATTTTTATAATGCAATTTTTTATTGGGTAAATTATATTTTTGAATGTATAAATAAATTTAGTTCTTCAATACTAATTTTTGTTTTAGTGAGACTGTAAATTTTAGTCAAATTATTTATAGTATAGTATCATTTATAAAATACATTGTTCTTTAATCATATAAGTTTAAATTTAGAACATTGATAATGCATATTGCTGATAATCATTCTCACTCCTAATATCTATAATTTGGCTTAACACTTATCATTTTCTTGCGGATTGACACACGGTTCGCTCGCTTGTGCAGAGCCTAACCCCACAGTTTACAGAGAACAAAAACAATCATTGTAATTTTTCTTTCGTGGGTGACTGGCAACCTTTAGTGAATTGCCTTCACCTCTGCAATTTTTTTCCATATAGTTCAGATTGTTTTAATAATCAGTATTAGTAGGGCAATTACTTAGCCTTTACTTTAAAATTTTTACATTTCACACATAGCTTAATTAAGGGGAAAAGTAAGTGGCCATAATCCACACATTTTTTCAATTTGTTTTGCTATTTTACCAAGTCACATAGCTTAATTAGCAAAGGAGTAAGTGGCCAATAATTCACTCATATTTTTTACTAACCAAAGCATCTTTACTTCATTAGCATTGGGACTAGGAACTGGTGTTATTAAAGAAAGGGAGTAGCCCCTACTTCCCTTGCGTCTTTTAGACGATCCTGGGCTTGCATCTGAAATCTTTCTCAAAGCACTCAGTTTTTCATCTCCCTTTTTAGGCTCACATAGTGTAATAGGAAGGAAGTAAGTGTCCCATCAACCACACATTATTTTATTTGCAGGTAAGGAACAAACATAATGTAGTGTAAGTAGACAAATTTGAAAAGGATCATCGAATATCCACATGACTACGAACTTTGTATGTTCACTCTGTCACTTACACACACATTTCACTACACACATTAAGCTACTCTAAACTTTGAACAAAGGGAATCAAGTGTAAAAACCTTTTGTACTTAGTTTATTTAAGCTTAATTTTTCACACCATAAGTGAAGGAAGACACGTAAAAGCAATCATAACTTGAACAAACTAAATTTCCCCACACGGGCCACAAAATAATTTATAGTTTAGGTTAGGACTATTGGGGGTAGGCATCCAATAGGCCGCCATGGTCATGTTACATTTTGAAACATAGAAGTTGTCTTTTAGGGTGCTTCAAATCCTTCAATCAGTCCACGGAAAAGACAACCCAGGCAGCACAGAGACCCGATTCAGAGGGGGTTCGGCTTAGGCTCAGTGCGTGCGGTCCTATATGGGGCTACCCAACCTATATAGTGCTCGGTACTGATAACCGATTACCAAGAAGCTAAAGACTCGACTGCCTCCGTGTGATGAAGGTATCCTATTGGCCAAATTTTAGGGCATCTTTCCCTATAGGTGGAGGTGTGGGAAGCACTAAAGCCTCATTCAATACCTTGGTTGATTCTTTGCGTTGCTGGAAGCGTCACCAGTTCTTTCGGGACGTAGCCCCAGTACTCGTCATTGTTTGGCTGCTGGAAGTGTCACCAGTTCTTTCGGGACATAGCCCCAGTACCCGTCATTTTTTGGCTGCTGGAAGCGTCACCAGTTCTTTCGGGACGTAGCCCCAGTACCCGTCACAAAAGGTATCTCCGCAAGGCCCAGTTACTTATAGAGTGGAAAGGACGAATAGGTCTTCATAGGACCTTTTATCATACGCAAAAGAAACTAAAATATTTTCCTTGTTTGATTGATCACATAGCTTAACTTAAAGGGAAAGTAACACTTTATTTTTCATTTTGCTTTATGTATGTAATTTCTTTTTATACACATTCCTCTCCTCACCACAAAAGTGACACACATTCCATCTTAAGAATACATAAATACTTTACTTTTTCATATTAAGAATAACAAGACAATGCTACACAAAACATTCCAATTCTTCTTTCACCTGAATATACATTAAAATAAATTCTACAAATAAAAATTGAAATGAAACAATTTTTTTAACTAATTTAAAATGAATTATTGGATAATTTGTTATTTATTTTGATATTTTTTGGGTAGAAAAATTGGAGGAATTATCTTTTGTGACATATTTTATGATATGTCTTAATTTTGAGATTTAGAATTTAAAGCCCTCTAAAGTTATTTTGGGATATGAAATGAGTGAAAGCTTTGTGAGCATATCTCTCTGCCTCTTGATGTCGCTTTACACACCAATTCTAGCTTTCAAACAATGTGAAAATCACCTCAATCAAATTTCATATGCAGAAGCTATGCCTCCCACAAGTTCAGCTAACTTGTTCATATGGTGGTACCAAGTGGACGCTGCATCAACGCCATTACTTAGATATGTGGAGTTATTCATGAGTGGACATTCAAGAAGATCCTAAAAGGTACAAAACCGTAACACTAATAGTGACTTGAAAAATGTCAAAACCCTAACCCTTAAATAGTTTCCAAGCTATGTTAAATACTACGTCACTAGGAAGAGAAGGGGTTCCATCTTTTTAGGAATGTATTAAAACATAGTTGAGCACAACATCTAGGAGTGGGATTTGAGATCAAAACAAAGGAGAAAGATAATTTGCAACAACCATATAGACAACAATGTCATAGGCAACTCGATAATCAATACCCCTTTCTTTGTATTTGTATTTCCATAATTAAATAAAAAAGAGTAGAGTATAAGCCTCAACTTCTAATTAGGTTTTCTTTTATATGATATCCCCTGAGTTATATCTTGTATTAAATTATATGATTTTTATATTCACTTACATTTTTTTCTTTTATGGGTTTCAATATTTATATGTATTTAACACTAACGAGGTGTTGAGACATGTGAAAACCTTAATCTGAAATCATTATCAAGCTATGTTAAACACTAGGTCACTAGAAAGAGGGGGTTCCATCTTTCTAGCATTGTATTGTCTCGTGGTAGAGTAGAGCATCTAAGAGTTAGATTTAAGAGCATAACATAAGAACCATTTAGAATACAATGTCAAAAAAACTCTGTAATAAATACTCATTTTTTTGTATGTAAAGTTTCATAATTAAATAAAATATAATAGAATATAAGTCTGCTCTTTAATTAGATTTCTCTGATATCATATTTTATAAATTACATCTTTTATTAAATCATATAACTAATATTTCCATCTACTTATTATTTTTTTAAATTATTTTCAAATATTTGAATAATAAAATAATAAACAAAATTAAAATTCAAAAAATAAATTAAATAATAAAAATTCAAAAATGACAATGTAAGCTATAATAAATTACTTCGGGTGAATATCTACAATAATATATATATATTGTTTCACAATAACTTAAACCTAATATTAGTTTTTGAAAAATTCACTCTCAACTTTCAATACCATGACATCTCATGGTGAAGACCTCTCCAATCTACTTATGTAAAAAACGAAAAAATGAGGGGTATTATTAGACTCGAGATCATTATCATCTATAACCACATACCTTGAGATCTGGTAAAGGACTCTCCATAATCTACTTAATTAAAAAAAAGGGGTGTTATTAGGCTAAATAAGCCTCTAACTTAAGCTTCTAATAAAGCAAAGATGTGGGGTGCATCAGCTTATGTTAAGTTGGTTCATTGTTTAATATTAAGTATGTAAGCTAGGGTGAGCAATGATATTATGGGGACAACTAACTTAAATTCTTTTTTTTGCTGAAGCAAGATTCGTACCTTCTATTCATTAGAAACAAAGAAACAAATTACATATAATACAACTACTCAAAGAGACCTGAGGGACATAGAGTCAACTATCCACTCAGGGCTTGGGTACCAAGTCTGGGCCACAGGCCCACAAATTTAAGTGTGAGACCTTCAAAATACAAATAATCTTGATACGAACAACCTTGACCATTGATCCACATAAAGAAATCCAACGGAAGAGCATAATATCGCACCAAACAAGTGGACCAGACGTTAGTGTGCGATGGAGGGTGGTTTTCCAAACCATCTCTCTGCCACGTGTAGGATGTTGGATGGGATCGCTGCAAAATCGCTAAAATCGTTTCCCACTTTAGAGCGATGCAAACATCCAAAAACCACCAAGGAAGCGATTTTACTCTACGAGGCCCAAAAATGTAAAGATTCTGGTTGCCGGTAAAACAAGGATTCCTTCCATGCTTGCTCAACTTTCTTGCCTGAACCTAGATCCCACAAAAGAAGAGAGGCTCTCCATTAATTAAAGAACTATGGTATCCGCTGCGCTCACACCAATGAATAGTGATGTTCATCTGACTGACTCTAGGTATTTTAGCGGCCAGCCTGTGATTTCCATAGAAACAACTGTTGTATTTTATTGAGTTCTTCTGGTGGTAACGAATCTACTCCTCCCGTGGTTCCCTGTATCAAAAACCCTTCCAGATTTAGGTTTTCTTTATCAAGAATTTCTTGTAGTTCATGACCCTCCAGGTCCATCTCATTTTGGGTCATTTCCTGATCCATCTCCACCTCTGCATCACTCATTATGGCTTCCTTCTGATAATCGATGTCCTGTGTGTTTTCCCGGTTTTCTTCAGATTCCTTGTCCGCATGACTTCCTTCCATTGCTTGATCTTATTTTGAGATCTCTTTATATTCCTCAAGCACTTGGAATTTGTTCTGACTGATTTGTTGGCCTTCATCTTGATGTTGTTTTGGTCCTCTTTTGCTGCCCTTTCCACGATTCACCACTTTTTGAAATCTGTATGTTTCCTTCATTGTGTTATTTTTTCTCTTGCTTACTACTTTACTGAGTGGAAAATCTCTGAAACGGTGTCCATGTTCATGACATCTGCGACATCTGAACGGAATGTGCTCATAATCTACTGTTTGCACCCATTCTTCATCAAAAACTTCCATGCTCACCTCATTCGGTAGAGCTCCCGATAAATCCATTTCCACACATATTTCCATCGCAAGTCGCCCCTTGACAATAACATGGTGGCCCCACCTCCAGAAAGAATTCATATGTCATCCATGGTTAGTCTAAACTTGTCATAGATATTTAAGCTTATTAATATCTTACTTAACGTACAATGTCATCTAAGATCCCCTGAATATTACTTAATCCCAAAGTGGTTTACGTGAAAAGTATAAAATATTTACTTAAAAATGAGACTTCCATGCTTAGTACGCTATGCATTGATCAAGACCATAATATTTACTCAAACTAAATTATTTTCAATGCAATTTGTACAGGTATTTTAAGAATGAATAAGTGGGGGAAGATTAACGAGTTAGAAGTTGAAGACCCGGAAGATATGATACAATTTTCAGCAGAAGACTTAACATGGACAGAGATTGGGGGGGACCAAGTTGCGGTGATTCCATATTGTCGACTTGATGATTTCATAAGTGGAGAGGAATCAAATGAAAGTTCACCCACTCAATTTCTTCTTAGGAAACATCGAAGTAGAGGAATAGAGGATATTACACACACCAATTACTCAACATACCTGGAGTACAGTGTGTGAGTCTCTATATGCATTTTCAAGATACGTATAATTTTTTCAATATGCATAAATATTATATCTAATTTGTAGTAATTTTTTTACGTACAGTTATTAGTGTTCATATGGTCCACATTCAACAAGGATAATTAGGAGTGCATCATCGGATCCAAAACAAACCGCAATCGACATGAAAGTATTAAATTTGGTTGCCAATGTCACTTATTTGTGCGACGACTTCAAATGAGACCAGATGATGCTGTAATAATATATACTGCATGTAGACATGTTGATAAATCCAATGTTATTTGTCATGGGACAGATGCTATCAGTAGGCCCATGAGATTCAATTATGCACCACATTTAAGTTGGGATATGCGATCTAGTGTCCAACATTTCGTTAAAAGAGGTTTTAATGTTACAATGGTATGGGACAAGTTCTTCTCTGATGTAGGATGGATCTGGTGAGTTATACACAGGGATACCTCGAGATACATACATGACAAAAAAAGATATAAGTAACATTTACAATGATATCATAAGGCTAGAGTATGCTAAATATCAAAGTGATCCAAAGAGTGTAGAGTGTTGGTATAAGGAAAACCGAGAGAGTCTTTTCTTCTACCAAAAACAAGATCTTGTTGAAAATATCCCTTTTATCATAGGCATACAAACAAAGTGTATGTGTTCAATGATGCTGAAATACTCTCACAATAATATTATCTCAATGGATTCAACCTTTAGTACAAATAAGTACGGGGTGAGTACATATTTATCCTAAATCCGATTCATTTATTTAACCTCATATTAATGCATGTATCTTATATAAATATAATTATGCACATTTTTTGTAATGCAGTATCAACTTTACACCTTAATGGTTTTCAACGAACATCACAATGGGGTTCCAATAGCTTGGGTGATATCATCACGCAATACTATAGCTTATCTTTCTAAATGGATGTTGGTCTTACTTGCAATTGGAAACAAAGAGCGACCAGATTGGCATGTTCTTGCCTTCATCACAGATGATGCTACTGCTGAAATTGAAGCATTGAGGTGATGTGTTTATTATTTTTACAAGAGGTATAAAAAATAATGTTAATGTATAATCTTACTAAAAATTATGTTATTGCAAGTCTTCGATCAAGTGCAAAGTATTATTATGTGTGTGGCATGTTCGTCGTGCATGGTTGAAAAATGTTGGAAACAAGGTCCAAGGGAGAGAAAACCAAATAAGCATTTTTTGTGGTTTAGGAGAAATCATGCACATGTGTAAAGATGATGAATCTATGAGAAAGAAAGTTGAAAGATTATTTTAAGAATCCAGTGAACAAAAACGATTTTTGGAATATTTTAGAAATACTTGGTTAGCCAAAAACAAAATATGTAAGCTTCTTATTGGTGGTTTTAATGACTCTATTTTTCATGTCATATGTATACTTATTAATATATAACTAATAAATTTCTTTCTACGGATATGTGGGCAAAAGCATACATAAATTTTCCACATTCAAATCAAGATACGAACAATGCCATTGAATCTTACCATCGGTATATCAAGGAAAGGTACCTATGTGAGAAGAACAGTGCATGCCACAGAAGGGTTGATTGGTTAATATATGTTTTGTTGAAAAAGGTTGTATTATATTACAATCATATGCACTGTTTAAAAGAAGCTGGTTTTGTACGACCCAGAAAAATACATGAACAATTGAATTCATCCAAGTGTAGAGCTAAGAAAATCCCAAATGAAGATTGTGTGCCTGACGAAAAGAGTAATGACTATTGGGTTCGTAGCCAAAATAAGGATACTCGTGACATTTGGTACAATGTCATATATAAGGGTTCTAATCTACACTTTTGCAATTGCAATTGGGCCCTGAATGGAAATATCTGTAAACATGTATTGAAAGTTGAGATGTTAGTGAGTAACACTATTTTGGGTGAAAATGTAGCACGTGGTGTCACTGATCCCAGGACAGAAAGGTCTAGAATTTTATTTGATTTGAATGAAACACCTATATTGGGCCTAGAAATCCAAACAGAGCTTTCACCATGCTTTGATTCTCCTCCCAATCTGAATTATCATAATGAAACAAGCATTGATAATTTAGAGAATTTCTCATACAATGTTGAATCGACCAATGTACGACAAGATAGTGCATTCTCTGAACATGATGAGATGAAACATGTCAACTCATCAACCCTTGAGAAATTTAGATCCATAATACCTACAAATTTTGAACAGGCATATGCATTGAACAACTTGGTAGACAAAGCATGTAAAGAATACAACAAAATGTTTTTCAAGACTATAACTCCATCCAAGATCGCTACCAAGAGAAAACATAGTTTCTTGAGTCCAGTAAATAAAAATAGGCGATGTGGTCGCAAGTCAAAATCAGGGATAGATAATCTTCAATTTGAAAGGGTTGGACGAGTTCATGCAAGGAAAAAAATAATGGATGAACAATTGGAGTCATTTTCTCAAAAACAAAGAAATGTGGACCACGCGCCTGAGATAATGCAATATTCTATTATACCCAATATTGGTATGGAAATTTCATGCTATGCATTTTTTTACGTTAAATGCTATATATTAGCATGTTCAACACATTTGCATGACTATATGAACTATTTTTATTGTTACAGCTGAGGGACCCACATCTCACAACATTCCAAATTGTCGAATTCGTTTATTTGATGAACATGCTATTGAAAAAAGATCTAGCATTGGGAACACTGCTTCAGCCATTAACACCCCAATATCCTCCCCAAGGCTGCTCCCCCCTATTGTTGAACCAATTAGGATGTATCATCGCCCACACCCACCACCTTTTTCCTCCATAAATTCTTCCATGCCTAGAACCACCTCTGTAATACCTTCCCAATGCTCACCCCTACCCTTCAGTCATCCACCATTCTCATTTTTCAATCGTCCACCCTTAACATTCCAATTTCCCCCCCTAGGTTAATCCCCCCAGCCTACAGTGATTCCCACTATCGTACAACCGGTGGGGGTGTATTGTCGCCCACACCCACTACCTTTTCCCTATTTCACATCCACCATGCCTTTATCCAACACCCCTAAACCATGCCTATATCCATCACCAAGTGCTCCGCCATCTACCCAGGAAGGGTTGTCTTCTCCATTGCCTCAAATCCTCACGGTGAGAATGAGTATTTCATCAAAATATCATCATGAATTAATGAAATTGATTATATGCCTTTCAATTTTTACAACTAATTGATTATTGTAATTTTTTGCAGAGATATCAATTTGGAAATCCACCTGGGAGTGCCAAGAGGGATGAGGGTGACTTATAGACCCATACTTTAGATCGATCATGATGTTTTTTTTTTCCATTATGTCATTTATGGGCATGAGATTCCATTATTTATGTTGGAAATGAAGTTCTATTTTGTAAAAAAGAAACATGTATAGTTGGACCTATTTTGAATAAAAATACATAAATTTATACTTGTGTTGATGACAACATCTTCATTGAATTTTAAATCCTTATGTGGATGCGATGTTATATTATATCAATGTTACATTACTTTTGATGAATAGTTGTAACAGATTTTTCTTTTATTATTTACAAATTATCAAGTTTATAAGTTAAGTTACTTTTATATTTATATCTTATTTGATGTTTAAAATGTAATCTTAAGACTTATACCTCGCACCTCAAGATTAATCTGTCTAAAAATACATATGCCTTTCAAACATGATACGAGATAAAAAACAATAACCACACATTACAATCCAATATCACTTTAAAAATATTCTTACCAAGTCTCTTAACAAATATGTAACCGTAGATGTTTTTATCATAAGCTACCATACAATAACGACTCTTAACTATAAACAAAATATATATCGAAAAAAATATGACAGCTTAAATATATTTTCACATCCTCGACCCTAGAATATTCATTTATTTCTTTACATATACGGAAACTAGTTTATAGTTCATGTTCATATTCCATAGATTTTACATGTGAGAATCAACCCATTTAATAAACATGTACTTGTTATTTAACCTCTTTAACCTTTATTGATTTTTTTTTGTTTTATGGGGTCAAAGGTGTGATTGGAGAAGAGGGAATATTAAAATTACCAAAATAAAATTACAATTGAAATAGTAAGGAAGTATATAGTTAAATCTTGTAAATTTAAATTTTGAAATGGTTAATATTCTAAAGTGAAATGTTGATTTTTAAGAGTGGAAATATCGATGGATAGAAGTAT
This sequence comes from Pinus taeda, assembly GCA_000404065.3. Taxonomy (NCBI): domain Eukaryota; kingdom Viridiplantae; phylum Streptophyta; class Pinopsida; order Pinales; family Pinaceae; genus Pinus; species Pinus taeda. Next base: position 10,908 of record APFE030654908.1, read on the forward strand.
GTATTTGGAATAAAAAAATGTGAATTCCATTAATTTCAAATCTCCAAACTGCGAATTTTGATTTCTAAAGCGTTTAGTGTCATGTTTTGTTTCAAAAATATAAATTTGATTTCAAAGTTGTTAATTTAAATTAAAAAATAGTGAATTTCAATGTCGCTGTTTTGAAGTGTAAATTTGGATTTTCAAAGTAGTGATATTGGTTTTCAAAATGCAAATTTTTAAAATAATTTCAAATTACAAAAACGATATGCATAGATGGAAGATATGCACATATACGGAAGATATGCACATATACGAAAATTGCGCATATCTTCCGTATATCTCTAACTTTCCTATATGTGCATATCTTCCGTATATGCACGTCGTCCATATATATGCATCGTAGATGTGCAAATTCCATATACAGAAATTGCGCATATACGGAAACTATGCATATACGGAAGACATGCGCATATCTTCCGTATATGTCTAGTTTCCGTATATGCGCACATCTTCGTATATGCGCAAATCTTCCGTATATGTCCAGTTTCCATATATGCGCACATGTTCCATATATGCACAGTTTCTGTATATGCGCAATTTATGTATATGGAATTTGCGCATATACGGAAACTGGGCATATACAGAAGACGCGCGTCTTCCGTATATGCACCGTTTCTGTATATGCGCAATTTCAAGATATGGAATTTGTACACATCTTCGTTTATGCTTCTGCATCGTATATGCACAAATTCCATATACATAAATTGCGCATATACGGAAAATGTGCATATACGGAAGATGTGCACATATAGAGAAACTAGGCATATACGGAAGATGTGCGCATATATGGAAACTGGGCATATACGGAAGATATGCACAAACCTTCCGTATATGCCCAGTTTCCGTATATGCGCAATTTCTGTATATGGAATTTGTACACATCTTCGTTTATGCTTCTACATTGTATGTGTGTGTATTCCGTATATGCACATCGTTCATGTATCTGCATCGTAGATACGCAAATTCCATATACAGAAATTGCGCATATATGGAAACTGTGCATATATGGAAGATGTGTGCATATACGGAAACTGGGCATATACAGAAGATGTGTGCATGTCTTCCGTATATGCACAGCTTCCGTATATGTGCAATTTCTGTATATGGAATTTGTACACATCTTCGTTTATGCTTCTACATCGTATATGCGCAAATTCCATATACATAAATTGCGCATATATGAAAACTGGGCATATACGGTAGATGTGCGCATATACGGAAACTGGGCATATATGGAAGATATGCACAAATCTTCCGTATATGCCCAGTTTCTGTATATGCGTAATTTATGTATATTGAATTTGCGCGTATACGATGCAGATACATGAACTTTCTGTATATGCGCACATCTTCCGTATATGCACGTCGTTCATGTATATTCCTTTATGTTACAGAAACTACGCATATACGGAAACAATGCATATACGGAAGATGTGCGCATATACGGAAACTGGGCATATATGGAAGATATGCGCGTGTCTTCCGTATATCCCTAACTTTCCTGTATGTGCATATCTTCCGTATATGCACGTCGTTCATGCATCTTCGTTTATGTTACAGAAACTGCGCATATACGAAACTGTGCATATATGGAAGATGTGTGCATATACGGAAACTGGGCATATACGGAAGACATGCGCATCGTATATGAGCAAATTTCATATACATAAATTGCGCATATACGAAAACTGTGCATATACGGAAGATGTGCGCATAGACGAAAACTGGGCATATACGGAAGATATGCACAAATCTTCCGTATATGCCCAGTTTCCGTATATGCGGAATTTCTGTATATTGAATTTGCGCGTATACGATGCAGATACATGAACTTTCCGTATATGCGTACATATTTCGTATATGCACGTCGTTCATGTATATTCCTTTATGTTACAGAAACTGCGCATATACGAAAACTGTGCATATACGGAAGATGTGCGCATATACGGAAGCTGGGCATATACGGAAGATATGCGCGTGTCTTCCGTATATCCCTAACTTTCCCGTATGTGCATATCTTCCATATATGCACGTCGTTCATGCATCTTTGTTTATGTTACAGAAACTGTGCATATACGGAAACTGTGCATATACGGAAGATGTGCGGATATACGGACACTGGGCATATACGGAAGACATGCGCATCGTATATGCACAAACTCCATATACATAAATTGCGCATATACGGAAACTGTGCATATATGGAAGATGTGCGCATATACGGAAACTGGGCATATACAGAAGATGTGTGCGTGTCTTCCGTATATACAGCTTCCGTATATGCGCAATTTCTGTATATGGAATTTGTACACATATTCGTTTATTCTTCTACATCGTATATGCGTAAATTCTATATACATAAATTGCGCATATACGAAAACTGTGCATATACGGAAGATGTGCGCATATACGGAAACTGGGCATATACGGAAGATATGCACAAATCTTCCGTATATGCCCAGTTTCCGTATATGCGCAATTTCTGTATATTGAATTTGCACGTGTACGATGCAGATACATGAACTTTCCATATATGCGCACATCTTCCATATATGCACGTCGTTCATGTATATTCCTTTATGTTACAGGAACTGCGCATATACGGAAATTGTGCATATACGGAAGATGTGCGCATATACGGATACTGGGCATATACGGAAGATATGTGCGTGTCTTACGTATATCCCTAACTTTCCTGTATGTGCATATCTTCTGTATATGCACGTCGTTCATGCATCTTCGTTTATGTTACAGAAACTGCGCATATACGGAAACTGTGCATATACGGAAGATGTGCGCATATACGGAAACTGGGCATATACGGAAGACATGCGCATCGTATATGCGCAAATTCCTTATACATAAATTGCGCATATACGAAAACTGTGCATATACGGAAGATGTGCGCATATACGGAAACTGGGCATATACGGAACATATGCACACTGGGCATATACGTAAGATATGCACAAATCTTCCGTATATGCCCAGTTTCTGTATATGCGCAATTTCTGTATATTGAATTTGCACGTATACGATGCAGATACATGAAATTTCTATATATGTGCACATCTTCCATATATGCACGTCGTTCATGTATATTCCTTTATGTTACAGAAACTGCGCATATACGGAAACTGTGCATATACGGAAGATGTGCGCATATACGGAAGCTAGGCATATACGGAAGATATGCGCGTGTCTTCCGTATATCCCTAACTTTCTCATATGTGCATATCTTCCGTATATGCACGTCGTTCATGCATCTTCGTTTATGTTACAGAAACTGCGCATATACGGAAACTGTGCATATACGGAAGATGTGCGCATATACGAACAATGGGCATATACGGAAGACATGCGCATCGTATATGCGCAAATTCCATATACATAAATTGCGCATATACGAAAACTATGCATATATGGAAGATGTGCGCGTATATGAAAACTGGGCATATACAGAAGATGTGTGCGTGTCTTCCGTATATGCACAGCTTCCGTATATGCGCAATTTCTGTATATGGAATTTGTACACATCTTCGTTTATGCTTCTACATCGTATATGCGCAAATTCGATATACATAAACTGCCCATATACGAAAACTGTGCATATACGGAAGATGTGCGCATATACGGAAACTGGGCATATACGGAAGATATGCACAAATCTTCCGTATATTCCCAGTTTCCGTATATGCGCAATTTTTGTATATTGAATTTGCGCGTATACGATGCAGATACATGAACTTTCCATATATGCGCACATCTTTCGTATATGCACGTCGTTCATGTATATTCCTTTATGTTACAGAAATTGCGCATATATGGAAATTGTGCATATACGGAAGATGTGTGCATATACGGAAGATATGCGCGTGTCTTCCGTATATCCCTAACTTTCCTGTATGTGCATATCTTCCGTATATGCACGTCGTTCATGCATCTTCGTTTATGTTACAGAAACTGCACATATACGAAAACTGTGCATATACGGAAGATGTGCACATATACAGAAACTGGTCATATACGGAAGACATGCGCATCGTATATGTGCAAATTCCATATACATAAATTGCGCATATACGAAAACTGGGCATATACGGAAGATGTGCGCATATACGAAAACTGGGCATATACGGAAGATGTGCGCATATACGAAAACTGGGCATATACGGAAGACATGCAAAAATCTTCCGTATATGCCCAGTTTCCGTATATGCGCAATTTCTGTATATTGAATTTGCGCGTATACGATGCAGATACATGAAATTTCTGTATATGCACACATCTTCTGTATATGCACGTCGTTCATGTATATTCCTTTATGTTACAGAAACTGCGCATATACGAAAACTGTGCATATACGGAAGATGTGCGCATATACGGAAACTGGGCATATACGGAAGATATGCACGTGTCTTCCATATATCCCTAACTTTCCTGTATGTGCATATCTTCCGTATATGCACGTCGTTTATGTTACAGAAACTACATGAAATATTAATTCACCACCCCCCCCCCCCCCTCTCAGTATTTTTGGCAATTGGTACCATGAAAAGTCTCTCTAGTAAAACTTAACCATTTGATAGTACATCATGGACCATGGGAAAGAAGCATAATAAGAGGGGATCTCAAAGGAAGTAATCAATTCAGGAAAATTGTGACATTACAAGTGATGTATCAAATGTAGTGGAAATATTATGTATCATAGATCAAGGACAAACAATACTAAAACAAGTCATGGATAATCAAGGTATGCCTCTACTTAATGATGCAAATCATTAATATTGGAAAGAAAGGAAGAATTATAAGTTAATGGCCCTTAGAACTAATGTTTGGCATGTAGTATGTAATGATCACCCACATACGAATTAGCAAAGTATGTCATAAGAAAATTAGTTCCCCTGGTTGGTAAGACCAATTCTTACATAAAAGACTCCAGCCAATATGTTGAATTCATTGAAATGCTAAGATAGATCCGGATGATAAAATCTTAGTTTTGATGTTGTCAAGCTGTTCACTAAAATTCCCTTAGATGAAGCAGTACAAGTAGTGAAAGAGGTGGCGGACCCACAAACCACAAGATTAGCTTAAATCTTTCTACGGTCCACCTTCTTCACCTTCCAAGGGGAGATTTTTGAGCAAACGTCAGGAGTGGATATGGGATCACCCCTTTCACCTATTGTAGCCAATCTCTTCATGGAAAAGCTTGAAAAGAAGGTTCTTGACACCTACCTGTTAAAACCTAAGTTTTGGATCAGGTTTGTGGACGACACCAATGTTGATCCATCCCATGGGGAGGACGAACTTAAAAACTTTTTAAACCATCTCAATAGCATTTCCAAGGACATCAAATTTACAATGGAAATTGAAGAGAATAATTGCATCTCTTTTTTGGACATCCTCCTCATTAGAAACAAGGATGGTTCTATAGGTCACAAAGTGTTCAGAAAAAGGCGCATACTGATAACTATCTCCATGCAGATTCCCACCACAACCCAGCTCGAAAAATGGGTGTTCTTCAAACCCTCTTCACTAGAGCTTGTAGAATTTCAGATGAGAGCCACACAAAGGAAGAAATCATCTACTTAAAGATAACATTTTCCAAACTATGATACAATAATAAAGATATCTTCAAAGCCATTCAAAAAGCCAAATCTGGAAACAATAAAAACAAAACTAACAATTCCCTAGCCACTAGCACCTACCTTCCGTATATTCATGGTGTAACTGACAAACTAGCCAAAATTCTCTTAAAAAAGAATTTCAAAACCTCATTCAAACCCTTGACAACTATTAGACAAAAAATGAAATCAGTCAAAGACAACCCAGAACATCTCCAGCAAAAAGGTGTTTATATTATCAACTGTTCCTGTGGAGAACAATATATCGGGGAAACAGGTAGGTCAGTTAGTATCAGGCTTAAAGAACATAGTGCACATATCCGTAGGGAAAGAACTCGTTCCTCAGCCTTGGCAGAACATGCAAGTAAGACAAACCACCATATATGCTTTGAAAACACAAAAGTCATTGCAAATGAAAAACACCATTTCAAGCGAAAAGTCCGAGAAGCTCTTGAGATCATAAAACACCCACATAACCTCAATATGGATGGAGGCTTGGAAATTAGTAGGAATTGGACCTCACTCCTCACCCCCATGGATTAAAATGACCCTCCCTTTTTCTTCTTACCCTCCCTTCTTTAGATCAAATCGACTCCTCTCCTAACCAAAAAACTTTGTATAATACACTAACAAGCTTATAAGTTTAGAAACACATCATTAATAATACATTAACCTCCTAAGTAACTAAAAACCTGCAAAAATTAAATAAATATAAACAAAATTACTATAAAATTACAATTAGTTAAAACAAAATCATTATGAGAAATTATTTCATTAAATAAAATATAATAAAAAACTTAATACATAAACAATTCAACTCAAGCAATTAATAAAGAACTATAATAATTATATCCATGTATAATAAATAAAATTAAAAAGAACTTTAATATATCAAAAAAATTATAAGAATATTAAAATATTAAAAATCGGCTCCTCTCCTAACCATAAAAAACTTTTTATGATACATTAACAAACATATAAGCTTAGAACACAACATTAATAATACATTAACCTCCTAAGTAACTAAAAACTTGCAAAAATTAAATAAATATAAACAAAATTACTATAAAGTTACAATTAATTAAAACAACATCATTATGATAAATTATTTTATTAAATAAAATATAATAAAAAACTTATTACATGAACTTACAAATAAAAAACACTAATAACTATATCCATTTATAATAAATAAAATTAAAAAGAGCTTTAGTATATTAAAATATTAAAAATCTAGTTAATTCAAATCATTGGGCTGGTCGGCTCACATACTTGGCACCTCAACCATAACCATATTTATCACTACTGTCTCTCTTCTTTGTAAATCAAGTCCTGATGATGAGTCTTGGTCTAGACTCGAAACGTCAACAAAGTAAAGATGAAAACTGTGGAATATTCGAGTTTAGATTCTAAAAAAGGTATGACTTTGAGGGATTTCTTAGAAAATAAACTATTTTCCCTCAATGCTAAAGAAACTTATTAGCGAAGAACATTAGGAGGGCAAGGGGAGATCCTTCAACACTCTCATTAGTATAAAGGGAGAACCTTCATCTCTAATACAATCAAGTGACAAATATGAAGGGGCATAGTGAAATAGAGCTTCACTATAGGAGTTTTTGTCACACTATGAAACCCACAATGGCAATAATAGAGAATGTCAGGAGCTTGAGATCAAATAAGGAAGGGTTATGCTCATAATCTAGCTAACATCTAGCTCCCCCTCTAAATTAAATCTCCTAATTATTTCCATCCTTCTCAAAATTCAATCACCATTTTCATGGATCAAGGAGTCAAGAAGTCAATGGATTGGTAAAACTAGGAGGAGGTCTAGATTAGTGATAAGAAAATGTATGATACAAAAAGATTCCGAAAATACAATATTTTCCCTTAAAGCTAGAGCAACTTATTAGAGAATAACATTAGGATCACAAGGTGGAAACTCCAATTGATAGAAAGGGGAAACCCTCATCTCCAACCTAATAAAATGGTAAATATGAAGGGTCACAATGAGAGATGGCTTTACTACAAAAGTTGTTGTCACACTATGAAAACCATGGTGAGTGCATATTTGATTTTGTTACTACATCAAAAGAAGTTGAAGTTGGGGAACCTTTTTGTTGTGATACCCAAATGATGTTATTTTACTTTCCAAACATGGTTGTATAATCAACAAATGAACATTTGTTTATGTTTAATTTTGTATTTTTACTAAAAATCAACCATGATGATTGTACAAACCATGACCAATCATGTAAACACATGATAGAATTAGTGTGCTGGTTACTTTCTATTATCAATTTAGCTAATTATATGGCTATAGATGGAGTGTTGTCAAGTTTAGATTCAAAGATATTGCTAACAGTCTTCATTATGAAAACTTGGGGTTGTAAGTTTTCCTTCAAGTAAATATAAAACTGCCTCCTTTTGTTATAACAAAGAAAAGCATATGAAAAAATAAAAATGAGAGTATTGAATCTCATTCATCAAATATATCACAAAGTCAGAGTTGCAATTATTATGGATATCACATAAATAACAAAGACAAGTTTAAAGAGCTCTCAATGTATATTATGGAAATCATCTATAATATTAGTACTTGAGTGAAAGAGGATGCTATCACATCAAAACACACACACACACATATTTCAAGACATTATTACTATTATATCATGTACTAGCCTTCATTTTTGTTATATACCTACTTATTATAGTGATCCTAGGCTCCATAAAGGCATCCCTTAGAACCAAAATTTACAAAAGACATTTTCTTTCCTAAAGATAAGAACAATACCTAAAATTACTATTAAATGTCAACTAAAGATTAAACAATATTCTATCTCTATCACTACTAAAAAAAATTCATTGCTTGTAATTTGTGCCCCTAGTATGAACTCTCACTCAGGAAAGAGTCCTTCCTTCTCAATATAGCTTCTCTAGAAAGCTTCTCCACCTTTGAATTGAAAAATCCATAAATATACATAAAAGAAAACTCAGCAAACCTATTTTTTAACTCTAGAATTTGATTCATGGTTGGGCCTAGAAGCATGCCTTTTATTCTACATTTGTCATTTACCCAATTCATTGATATCTTGGAGTCTTCATATACTTGTAGTTCCCTTCAACATTTTTCTACCGTTGTATTTAAAATGAGCCATAATGCATAAAACCTTAGAATGTTCTTGTGCATTTCACAACAACATATTTTAAATAAAAGAGGTGGTTTGATTCAAGGAAAACAACCACCCTTATCCCACAAATACATGGTTATCCTTGACATGCCCATAAAAAAAGCCCCAAAATTTCCCAAAATCAATGGTTGGTTCTTTGAGAATTCTTTGAGAAATTTTTTATTTGAGACTTCCATCTACCTTCAAAAGAAGTTATCATTTTGTGAGGTACTTGTGCTTGAGTCAAAACAATTCCTTAAAAAATCAAATTATTTTTTGAGATCTAAATCCTGAAAACTACAACATAAGGAAAACCCTTGAAGGCTTGTTTAGGTTTGTATGATTTCCATGAATAGAAATAATTAACTAGTGACACTTGATCCCCTTTATTTCTCCCATCTGTGATTCGCAGGGCTTCATTTTACACCGATCTATTAGAAAGAATAAGTGAGGAACAAGTGGTCCACAATTTCTTTTCTACCTTTACATTGAATATGTTAAAATATAGACAAGAATGGAGCAGTCGCAAGCAAGAAAAAATATGGCTGATAACTATTTATGCCCTCTTAAACTCATTGTATTGATCCCTTGATCTCAATTTATAGTACACGAATTTGATCCATACTTGCTTTTATTTTGGCCATGGTCTATCTATCTATCTATAAAACCTTAAGGAAACCCCTTTCTTTTGAGAATATCAAGATGGAGGGTGGTTCAACTACCAACCACAATAGTCACCAGTAATCCAAAGGACTCAACCGAATTTGAATCTATGATAATGACCTCCTTGTTGACAACATGGCTTGGGTAGATGGTTAAACCAATTTGTTAAAATTGAACACAAATTAGAGACATAAAAATGTTTCCATTGGGAATTGCACTTTAGAGCCACAACCTTCACATGCTTAGACTATGGTTGAATATTCTATAGCATCACCAACATTAACCATACAATTTCAAAGTGCACACACAATGTTGGAACACAAAATCTATCATGCAATGAGAAAAAAAGGTAGAAATTTTTCTTTGAAGATATATTTTACAAATTTGAAAGTAGATTTCTCCATCCAATAATGAATTGTTCGTCAAAACAAGAAGCGACTTGAACACCCTCACACCTTGAGCACAAATGAGACAAAAGAAGAAACTGACGTAAAATCCTTTATGTCATTTTCAACACATTATATTGATCTCATAATATGAATTTATAGTACATCAATTTTGACCATTTTGGATCTAGATCTCACTGACATCGCATCAGAGGATAATGCCAACACCTCATCAAAGATAAGGTTTACACTCATGACAATCATGGTCTTAAACTTTGTGATTGTCTAGACACTCAAAGTATAACACAATTGAGCTAACCCTTGGGGCATTTTAAAGTTGAAGGACATGGGGATAGACTTTGATCCACTTTATGTGGGATGGGTGACAAGATAATTTAATTAATTAACTAGCTTAATCATTTTGAAAACATGGGGGTGTGCTTTGATTCACTTATTTGTGCATGCATTACAATATCATTAATATAATCTATTTGAGTGTTGGCTCCAAAAAAAACCCTCACATAAATTCAACCTCACTTAATGGTGAAAACTCCTCATTCCTCACCATTTGGTCCAAGCCTTATGGGATTCAAATTTGAAGTTGTGCAAGTGGGCTTTAATCCATAGATGGGTCCATGGGTCATATAATCATTTAGTAATAATCTATTTGGGTGCAATCAAAAGTTTGAATACTACCTTAAGGTGACTCCATAGGTCTAAGAAAAGTTCCCATAAGAGTCAAACCTTGCTCAACGGTGACAAACTTGTTGCTCCTCATTATTGGATCCAACCCTTTTAAGTTTAAATTTGGAGGACACGAGGGCCACAAACCATTCAATATAGAACTTAAATTTGAAGGACATGGATGCCACAAAATCATGTAAATATAATCTCTCTTGCTGCAACCACAATTTGATCACTACCTCATGGTGACCCGATGGCTTTAACGAAAGCCTTCACCAAAACTGAACCTTGCCTAATAGTGACAAACTTGTCACTCACTATTAAATCCAACTTCACTACACATAATGAATTCATATTCCTTCAAATTTGATGAGCACGAATAATGGTCATTGTGACAAATCCCTTGAACCAATTGGCCTCCTCCTTTTCACAAACGAGGTATTTTCAATTTATTCCTAATCTTTTAACCAAATTCAAACACTTTGCCTACCCCTCTTCACAAGCTTAGAATTTCATTTTGTTGTTAATTTTTTAAAACTAAAACAAGAATATACCACAAACTTCCCTTACAACAATTTATCCCCTCATTTCAAACCTAGTATTTAAAGGTTTGATGAGATCATTGAAGAGTAGGTCTTGCACTCTCTCCATTGAGCTTCAACTCCCAACTCCCCAATAAGATTCTGGCCTATTTTAACAACACTAAAAAGGTAAACAACTCCGGAGTGAAATAGTGTATCTTTGGACCTCTTAACCCTTGTTAAGTCATTAATCTCCGGTGTCCCAAAAGACCACTAAATTGTTTGTGTAAAAGTGGTCTTAATACCATGAATCTATCCCAAAAAAAAACTTAAAAGTGGTTATGCTTTAATTTATTCTTAATCGTTATAATGATTTGTCTCCCCCTTTGTCTTGTATCTAGAAATTCGAAGTGGTTCCACTTTAATATGTCTTAATCCTTGTAATGATATATTTCTGGTGTTGTGATGCATTTAAGCCACCCACAATCACTAGCGTGAACGTGGATGGATCATGGCGACAAAACAATTCTCCATAAAACTTCAGGTGAAGAAGAAACTTCACTCTCAAACTCCAATGGAGACAAAGCAATCCTCCATACAGTTGCAGTAAGTATGAAATTTCACTATCAAACACCAATCTTAACAACCATGCTTGAGGTTGATGGAACTTTGCCTCTTAACTTCAGCGGGTCCCATGATTTTGAAGCATTGCTAAGTTACGAAAGTATATACACATCAAGTACAAAGCTAACGAAAATGTTAATAGCAGTCCTTGTTTTGTAATTCAAATCGAATTAGCTCGTACAGTTTTAGCAAATTAATTAATAGCATCACAACAAATCTTTCAAATGTTCTGGAAATTGGCGGTGAAATCTTAGAAAACAATGCAAACCAGAGACAAATGAACTTTGCCGAATTAATGGGTTTGGTAAGCTGCGCCCCTCCTGAATTGGAACGTTTGAAACTTGCAAGACATGAAGTTAATGGCGTGTCCCATGCCCAATATTAGATTGACCCAGGCTAAGATTCATTTTCACATATTCATCTTAACTTCAAATTTTGAAACATAATTATTAAGGTGATTGAGATTAAGATCCATTTTCACAGATTCATATTAATTTCAAATTTCGAAACATATATATATTTTTTAAAGAAAGTAGGTTAAGATAAATGCTTAAACAGTAAATTTAGTTTCAGTGATCTTAAATCTGACATTAAGATCATTTCTTTTGAATATAAAAGATTGGAGAAAATTGTATCCTGTAAATTTACAACAAATATAGAATATGGAAGTTTATTGTTATATCTGTTTATATTTATTATAGAATATTTTGAAATCTGTAATTTATTATAATTTTTTTTTTAAATCTGTCTGAAATTAAACGATTATAAAATAGTTACTCAATAAAATAATTTTAAAAATCTCAAAACATAAACAAAGTAACTGTTTACTCATGTTTTAGATTCCTGTGTTATGGATGAAAATTTATTGACTCTCAAATATTATTTTAATTCTTTACATTCCCAGCAAATCCGTACAGAACAAGTGAACAGATGGAAAGAACAACATCATTTTGTCACAGTTCACAAGCATGTTTTACTATTTGTTCTGTGTTTCTATACACATGGCATTTTAGTGAAGACATTCATTCTCAGTTGAACAGCATGAAAGACTGAAGGATAGACTTCATATGGGGTTGTGAAAAATGCAGGCCACACCACACCACACCAGATGTTGTCCAGCTATTAAAACTTGCAAGACCCCTTTGCAGCAAAGCGTTGAAGTGGATCTCTCTAGGCTTGTCAGATTACTTAATGGTTTAGTGCATGCGCGCAATGAGTATACGTTCTTTTGCAAACTGTATCTTATTATGTCGAACACTACGCTAGTTTAGGGATAAACTATATATATATATATATAATTTACACAGTTTTTAATGCCAGACATTCCAAACGGACGGAGCAAGTTGTTAAGACAAAAGCAAAGGTTTGGTACCATTACCTATTTCATGTTTGATAGAGATGAAATCAGACCAATTCAGAATCTTCCAAATTACAAACCTAAGATGACATAACTTAAAATGGAAGCTTCCCATCCGATTTAATTGTACAAAGGTATCCTCCTGTAAAGACTTGTTAAATATTGTCTGTGGAGGTTTCAAAACATGCAGTTGGCTACAATTTGTAGTGTTACGAAAATGATTTTGGATCAAAGGCTTCACATATGAAATTTTGTCTTGCTATATCAAGTAAATACATATATTATGTAAATTCAATAACAAAGTTGTTTTCCCGAGTATATTTGCAGAAATTTAACATTTATTTCTAAGATTCGAGCTTGTAACTTTCTCCAATCAGAACTTGCTGGAATGTTTAGCCTTCAAAGTAGCAAATCTAGTGGGTTTAGTGAGAGCAATGCTAGTTGAGCATACATGTTCTATGTATTGTTTGCGTGACTTGAACCCACGTGATTTCAAGTCTTTTGGCGTGATTTTGGTCCTTTTAACCATAGCATCAACATTTGTCTTTTTTGTTTTCTGTGGAAATTAAAACATTATGAATAAATATCAAAATCCACATAGATATAATGAAAATATGCCGACCATGTAATGAATATGAAAAGACAATGCATTGAATAGCTACCAATAAATATCAAAATCTATATACATATAATGAGAATATGAAGAACATGTAACAAATATGAAAAGAAAATGCATTAACTAATCATAAAAAAATATGATGTTGTTATTATGACCTAAGATATGTAGTATATAACTTACCTCTCTTAATTTATCTTGAAGTCTAGGTGAATGCCGCAATGGTTGAGAAGAATGTGATTTTTGCTGAGTATCATGTCCACCATCATACATGTGCAAAGGTGTTTTAGGAGATGTATATTCATGACTCTGACATTAGATTATACATAGATATAAGTATGACTCAAATAGAATTAAATGTAAAAATATGCTAAATTTATAAGAGTATAAATAAATATAATCTTACCTTGCATTGTGACATTGGACGTGAAGATGGTTCTAGCATTTGAACCATTTCATTTCCATTCTTCTTAAGACTTCGACAAGGGGTTTTCATTGATTGTGATGGTTCCAAAGGGAACACTTGCACCATAAATAAGAAATAACACACACACACACACACACATAATCAAAACAAATCAAGGATAACGATATATAATACAAAACATCCATTTCTCATCCCATCATTATGGTAAAACATAACAATTTATATATTAATGTTTTTAGTGGAATAGGCTATATGGATTAAAAACTTACTGGCCCAATAACCCCTTGAAAACCTTGAAATCTAGGTGAGCGCCGTAATATTTGGTGGCTTCAACTTGGGGAATTTTGCTAATTAGGCTATGCATATCAATAACAATGAGAAATTAGTATACAATTATAATAAATATAAATATTATTTAATGTTAAAATGTCTAAAAAATTAATATATGCAAAAAAATGAACTCAACTGTGTTGTCATTGTCTTGATTAGTTTCATCAAAGTTTAATATATGGTTGTGCCCATCTAATCCTTCTTCCCCCACATCATCAGGAACCTCAGTCCTTACTTTCTCTTTTAAAGAAATCTCTATGTGATTCATTGTCTCCATACGTCTACGAGGTAGACTCTGATCCCAACGTTGAATTTTTTCACAAATCCTTTGCTTTGAAGTATCATTAAGCTGATCAAATGTAACAACTGGCTGTGAAAACAAGTTACAATGAATTTAGTCCACAACAATAAATTAATATTAATAAAAAACATATACAGATAAATAGTAATAAATACTTACAACTGAAAGAATTTCTTCATTGAAAATATTAATAAAAAAGCATATACAAATAAATACTAATAAATACTTACAGATGAAAAAATTTCTTCATTGACAGATCTTTTATATGCTTGTTGTCGTGCACGACATAGCCTTGCATCTAAATCATAATGTATTTTGGCATTTTGCCTTTTCACTGCACTTGTAGATTTGACCACCCATGTAGTATTTGCATCTCTTACTCGACCTCTTTGACGTGGAGGAATTGGTGGGAGATTGTGGGTGGTAGCCCGATGATGATTAAGGCGAGATAGCTTAGATCGACTCAAGTTCCCTGCACAACCACCAACAAGACAAGTGAACAATTGCTTGGTGCCTTTGATAGTTACCTCCCATTCATGTCTATTTTCCTCCATTTTCGTATTTCCTTATAAATGAATATGTAAACAATAGTGTTGTTAAAAACATCATAAAAACACTTTAAAATAAAAATCAATATTCATATCTATTTTTTTGTGGTTACCATAACTATCAACTTTTATAAAATATAGGCCAAAATATTTACACCATATCTACTACCTTCCCTCCAATACCCTTATTCTCACTCTCACTAAATACTTCCAATGTCCATGACAGTTCCCATTTCAAGAGAAGTTAGATATTGCACATATAAGATAATATACTACGACATTATAAGTAGGATCATCACAAATATATTCTCTGTTGAACAATGGACTTACTGTTAGTCAGCAACTAAGATGGATGCTTCACCAGTAGCTTATTTCACCATAGGGCAAGGAAATAAAAAATATATACCCTGAAATATTCATATAATATATTATAGAATTCTGTTATTTTTATACAAGTATTTATTAAACCAAGGGATCATTTTATCAGGGGTAAATATTGATTTTTAATTATAATATAAAATAATAATGTCTAACTACTCTTTCGGAATTACGAAAGGCATTAGGACATTATAATTCTATTTATTCATTTTCATTAAAACCTACCAAAGTTAAAAAAAATTGAAATATGTAAGACTAATATAATTCTATGTAAGACTAACTAATACCACCGCCCTCTTATAGTGATGCCATAACATTATGGATATTGAAATCACCCACTGATCATTTTGGAAGTATCAATCTATGGCATGTAAGGTCCATATTATGTGATAGCATGTCTATGTCTTTTTGGGTGGAAATGGTATACTGTAATTTTGTAATATACAGTAAAAAATGGTTCGCTATACTATTTTTAATTTAAAGAGTATTTTACACGATAGGGAAGGTTAACTATTTAAGTGTTCTTTTAATGGTTACAATTACAATTAAAATTCAACTGTATAAACGGATTTTATAAAATGTAATGTAAAAACGGATTTTTTGAATACTTTTATTACCATTAATTCAATTGTATAAACTAATTTTATAAAATGTAATGTAAAAACGGATTTTTTGAATACTTTTATTACCATTAATACAATCTCGATGTCTATATAAAATTAATACAAGCTTCATATTTATTTAAAATAACAAGTAAGGTGTAACTCATTGAAATCACAGAACCTAGAAACCCACGAACAACAGTAGAATTCATAGGCATGCCACATGATCCAGATAGAAGTCGCATTTGGAGAATTCATAGGCATGCCACATGAGGAGAAATAAAGTTGAATTTAGCATAGTCCAGAAACAGGTTGCACATAATTTTGAATTCATTATGCTAGATTCGGTCTAATTCCAGGGAAGGCAGTACATACCTTGGCACGTAACAGTCCTTACGATAAAGTTTCTGCAATAATTTTGCCTAAACCGATAAAGTATGACCTAGAATTTGCATCAAATAGAATTACGACAAACATCAAATGTTCTGAGAAACCATGACCTAAACTAAACTATGACCCTGAATTTCCATCAAATAGAACTACGACAAACCTCAAATTTTTTTCGTAAAGTTGGCCTAAACTGTTAGCTAAAGAGAGGATGGCCTTGGGTCATATTTAACCGAGCTTGCATGATGTTCAGAAGACAGTAGTCCAGAAACAGGTTGCACATAATGTTGAATTCATTATGCTAGATTCGGCCTGATTCCAGGGAAGGCAGTACATACCTTGGCATTTAACAATCCTTACGATGCCAAGGGCAGAATTATTATTCCTGATCACAATCGACCCGTTAAGCTTCCTCTTTATTTAGACATCTAATGTTACACACGACAAAAATCTACCAGTTGTTTTAGTTAGCATCCCCAAATTGGGAACGGTCTCTCGAACCTTGTCCAGACTTAGATTCCCTTTTGCTTATATAAATATGTACTCTAAAAATAGGATTATAGACAGTAGACAGTGGGCAGAATTTATTTCTGAAATAACCGGATCCAGATAGAAGGAACATTGAAAATGAAATGGAAGCAAATAGAGGTAAGTGGGATCTGTAATTAGAGCGTTACCAAAGCCGGTTCGCAGCAAAAATCATCAAACTCTGCTA
The DNA here is from genome assembly GCA_000404065.3 of Pinus taeda. Taxonomy (NCBI): domain Eukaryota; kingdom Viridiplantae; phylum Streptophyta; class Pinopsida; order Pinales; family Pinaceae; genus Pinus; species Pinus taeda. The sequence goes on from APFE030654908.1 coordinate 28,280, forward strand.
CTTCGGAAGTTTGTTCGCCGCAGGGATCCCCAAAGTCTTGAATTTCGCCGCTGCTCTGGCTTTCAGCTGTCGATGTTTGCAGGTATCAATTGCTGGGGATTAGCCCTGAATCAAATACATTAGGCGAGTCTGGTTGGTGAGTGTATTAAACATGGTTGGTGGGAGTAATTAACCGGTTGGTAAAGGGCATTAAAACTATAAACCGGAGGCGGGCAGGCCGGATTACCTTCGCCGTGAGGTCAAGCACAGGAAGGGAGCATTTCCGGAAAGCATGCATGGATGCATGAATATAGTATGCGGTGAGCATCGCTGGAAAGCAGGCATGGGTGCATGAAAATAGTATGCGGGATGGGAAATTCATAGCATGCGGTGATGTGAAAACCATGTCAGGGGTGTAAGGACTATAGCAATAACTTTGCTATAGTCGCACAAATAGCACTCGCCGGA
>APFE030654913.1:0-10416 GCA_000404065.3 Pinus taeda
CCTTCAACTTGGCTGCAACCTTGGTACCGCTATGCCCTATGATTCATGTCATATGCCCACATCATCCTTCCATGTGCAAATTGTTGGGTTGTGGTACCACTATGCCCTATGATTCATGTCATATGCCCACATCATCCTTCCATGTGCACATTGTTGGGCACAACCCAACTTGGCCTAGACCTTGGTAAACACTTTGCATTTTTTGGAGCTGAGGGCATAGTGGAGTGTGCAGCCAAGGGCACAATAGAGTAGAAAGAAGCAAAGTGGATCACTTAAAACATACTGCATGGTATAAGGTCTTAAAAATGGGTCAAAGCCCCTCATTTTATAAAATCACATGAGGTTGTAAAGGATAATGGGCTTTTGGGCCATAGTTACTTGTTTTAGGAAGTCCATGGTATTTGGACCATCCTTATTGTAATGATGTAACCCTCAGATGTAATAGTACATATAGGGTAAAATAATAAGAATAAAATCATCCTATCTATATTTGTATTCAGTGTTTATGCCTAAATTATTTTGATTTGTAGTTTTGTGGTAAAGGAGAGGCTCTCCAACAGAGTGCACATAGGTATGGGTTTGTAGTTGAGTGTGCAGATTGCCTGCAGCTTAGTGCACAGACCAAGAACTTTTTGTTGTACTATAGTTCTTGTGGGAGTAGCCCCACGTTCTTGTGGAAGTAGCCCCACATTGGAGTGAACCATTGTAATTTGATGTCTTCATGTGTATATTTTCTTATTATCTCTTTTAGAATTTTAATTATTACATTTGCATTTTACTTCATTTCAATAATGGTTTATGGTTTTATATGACATGTTTAAGTGTTTAATATAATGGAGAGAAGTGATTTATGAATTATAATAATAAGCAAACATAATAATACTGCATATCCACATCCTGCAATATTGCAGAAACTTGGTTCTACATCCTCCCAAAGTCACTTCAGGTGAGACTACGATTTTCTTGTAAGTCATTGCCAAAATGGAAGGTGATTTAGGATTTTGTTACTATGCAATATACATTGAACCTAGGTCAGCCCAGACCAAGCCAAAAAATTGTTCTATTACTGAGACTACGATTTATTTGAAGGATACGGATGTGGCACCCTTCAAAGAAATAAATTCAAGAATATATAGAAATAAAAGAGTGAGAATTTGTGGATTGATAAAACAGAAACGCTTGTCTCACAGCGGAAGCTTGGCTATAGAAGTATATTTTTACAGACCAATATGAAATTTTCTTCCCTTCATTTCCTGCTGAGCTTTATGAGTGCATATTGTGGTTGACTAAAAGGAAGAAATATAATAAAGGTGAAGAACCTATGATGTGGACTCTTGAATTAATACATCGACCTAAGAGCACTTACAAGAGGATTTCAAGGGCTTTAGATTTCTTGATTAATAACTTGGGAGGATTCATTACTAAGTTTGTAGTAGACTCCACTATTTCCTAAAACAATGTGGAACGATGATTATTCAAATGAATTTGATGTAAGTATTTGAAATCTACTAAAATTTGGATTCAAATGCTTCTATGTGAAAAAGGAGTTTTATAGATGCAATGAGATTTTTAGTTTACTTACATTTGGAAGAAAAGGGAATAAATCTTAGAAAGATATTAGAAAAACACACAGTAGAAAGAGATATAGAGTACATACCAAAAACATATCTAGTGGACAAGATCTGAAGACATTCATAGAGGCTGATTATACCCCTGTTTTGAGTTAATCTGAAAGTGAAGAAAGTCTCCCTCGTAACCCTCATGTAAATCTAGATTATTCACCCTTCCAGCCTGAGAGTTGGCAGAAGCCAAAATCCAGTAATAGCCAGGGTGTTTTTGGCTATCCCCTCCCCCTCCTACTCCCCATCCCCCTCACCTTACTTCTCCCCATCCCCCTCCAAGAAGAATAATGGTCAATCATATTATGCTATCCATTTTCAAAGGAGTTGTATTGGAGGATCTGTAACAATTTTGGTTTTCAAGTGAAGTAGTATGGACAACAAAGTAAATCAACAATGAGAATATAAAGAAAGTATATCATGTTATGACATTCTGAGATAGAGCATTTCCATGGTATATGAAGTATTCAAATAATCATAACAAAATGTTAGCAGATATTTAAACAACACTAATAAGATAGCTTAAGAAGTCTAAGTCCAAGTAGCAGTGTATCACTGAGTTGAAAGAGATCAAACCTAACCCTCCATTTACAAGACATCAATAAAAGAAAAGAAGCTAGAGAAGAAGTATGGTGTACAAAATTCATATCAGAGGGCCATTCTAAAGAAGAATGCCCTATCTTCAGGAATTACATGGCTGGTGGAGCACCTAATCCTCTGAACCCAGTATCCAACCTAAGGTGCTACATATGTAAGAGTAGAGGTGAACATCATTTAGAAGATTGTTACTTGTTACAAAAATATATATAGACTGCCAGGAATCAATACTGCAAATTTTATAAATCAGTAGGACATGATGAGAATAATTGTTGAGCTTACTAACTAATGATGGGGTGCAACAATGACACTTACAAAATGAAAGCAAAAGAACAAGGGGAATAGGACAATGGACAGCATAGTGGTTGATGATGTTACCAAGGAATAGATTTAGGTGGTGGAGCCGGTAAAGGACATGGATAGATCATTTTCTATAACTAGGGCCAGCCAGGTCATTTTGTCAGAGATTGTTAGAATCCCACAATGACATGAAAGTGTTGTAAATCCTTTGACCATGTAATTGAATAATGTCCTTTACTTATTGAAAAGATGCAAGAAAAAAATGAATGGAAGCCAACAAAAAATATTCAAATGATGATTATTGAAGGAGAGCCAAAGAACCTAGAATTAGTATTGTCACTAGAAGTGGAGTTGCAACTCTCAATGATAAAATACTTTGTCACTAGAAGTGGAGTTGCAACTAGCAATGATAAAATAGATGGAAAGAAAGAATTTGAAAGCACATGGCTTAGAAAGATTATTGAAAAGGATCATGATTTTTATATTCATAAAGAAAAAGAATTATTTATGGAAGCAAGGTGAAATTTTATGGATTTTGGAGCTTTGACCTCTAGTGCACAACCAAATCTCCATCAAAAGAGTAATTCTGACATGTCATGATATTCAACACAGATCTGAGGTCTGACAAATGATCTAGCTTTGACACAAGAAAAAGAAACAACAAATCAAGTAGGTATTTTAAAAAATTTCTACAAACTTGTATGAAATTGTTAAGAGATCAAAAGGTTGTAGAAGCACTTCAGGAGTTGATAGATTCATGTGAACCCGAAGAAACACTAGGGATTGAGATGCCCATTGTCAATCATTTGCATCAACAAAAAATGACCTAAACAGAGATGAAGCTTAGTGCACATATAGGAGTATATGAGATGGATCAAGTGATTCTGGATCTGAAATCTAATGCTAATGTATTGACAATGCAGACATGGGAATTAATGGGTAAGCCAAAGTTACAGTGGTCACCAGTTAATAATGTAAAACCAACAAAAGATGTTTTCTATAGGAAATTGACAATGCAGACATGGGAATTGATGGGTAAGCCAAAGCTAAAGTGGTCACCTATTTAGTTAATAATGTAAAACCAACAAACTCTTTTATTACAATATTATATAATAGGATAACCACTCTCTTGTAAATAATAGGATTTTATGTTTTGTTATTGTTGATGGGTCACATTTATATGGATGAACAAGCCTCATCATATTAAAATAGCTAAAAACCAAGTGGCACACCATCTATTATATGGCTCCTCTCCATCAATTGATGTTCCACCTCCTCATTCTCTAATCTACAAGTCCCTTGGAAATGCATGGGGAATCCATTCAATACAGCTCACCTTACTTGATCGATGAACTTCCATTCATGTATATATTCCCATCAATTGACAAATTTGTTGAGATATATTAGTATCAGGAATTCTGAAGAATCCAACATCACTTAACTCTTGACAGGCACCATCCTAACATCAAATCTCACGGTTACCTTTACATCACCTTCCACTTGGCTACAACCTTGGTACCACTATGCCCTATGATTCATGTCATATGCCCACATCATCCTTCCATGTGCACATTGTTGGGTTGTGGTACCACTATGCCCTATGATTCATGTCATATGCCCACATCATCCTTCCATGTGCACATTGTTGGGCACAACCCAACTTGGCCTAGACCTTGGTAAACACTTTGCATTTTTTGGAGCTGAGGGCATAGTGGAGTGTGTAGCCAAGGGCACAATAGAGTAGCAAGAAGCAAAGTGGATCACTTAAAACATAACGCATGGTATAAGGTTGTAAAAATGGGTCAAAGCCCCTCATTTTATAAAATCACATGAGGTTGTAAAGGACAATGGGCTTTTGGGCCATAGTTACTTGTTTTAGGAAGTCCATGGTATTTGGACCATCCTTATTGTAATGATGTAACCCTCAGATGTAATAGTACATATAGGGTAAAATAATAAGAATAAAATCATTCTATCTATATTTGTATTCAATGTTTATGCCTAAATTATTTTGATCTGTAGTTTTGTGGTAAAGGAGAGGCTCTCCAACAGAGTGCACATAGGTATGTGTTTGTAGTTGAGTGTGCAGATTGCCTGCATCTTAGTGCACAGACCAAGAGCTTTTTGTTGTACTATAGTTCTTGTCGAAGTAGCCCCAGGTTCTTGTGGAAGTAGCCCCACATTGGAGTGAACCATTGTAATTTGATGTCTTCATGTGTATATTTTCTTATTATCTCTTTTAGAGTTTTAATTATTACATTTGCATTTTACTTCATTTCAATAATGGTTTATGGCTTTATATGACATGTTTAAGTGTTTAATATAATGCAGAGAAGTGATTTATGAATGAAAATAATAAGGAAACATAATAATACTGCATATCCACATCCTGCAATATTGCAGAAACTTGGTTCTACATCCTCCCAAAGTCACTTCAGGTGAGACTACGATTTTCTTGTAAGTCATTGCCAAAATGGAAAGTGATTTAGGATTTTGTTGCTATACAATATACATTGAACCTAGGTCAGCCCAGACCAATTGTTCTATTACTGAGACTGCTATTTATTTGAAGGATACGGATGTGGCACCCTTCAAAGAAATAAATTCAAGAATATATAGAAATAAAAGAGTGGGAATTTGTGGATTGATAAAACAGAAACGCTTGTCTCACAGCTGAAGCTTGGTTATAGAAGTATATTTTTACAGACCAATATGAAATTTTCTTCCCATCATTTCCTGCTGATCTTTATGAGTGCATATTGTGGTTGACTAAAAGGAAGAAATGAAGAACCTATGATGTGGGCTCTTGAATTAATACATCGACCTAAGAGCACTTACAAGAGGATTTCAAGGGCTTTAGATTTCTGGATTAATAACTTGGGAGGATTCATTACTAATTTTTTAGTAGACTCCACTATTTCCTACCACAATGTGGAATGATGATTATTCAAAGGAATTTGATGTAAGTATTTGAAATCTACTAAAATTTGGATTCAAATGCTTCTATGTGAAAAAGGCAATGAGATTTCTAGTTTACTTACATTTGGAAGAAAAGGGAATAAATCTGAGCAAGATATTAGAACAACACACAGTAGAAAGAGATATAGAGTACATACCAAAAACATATCTAGTGGACAAGATCTGAAGACATTCATAGAGGCTGATTATACCCCTGTTTTGAGTTAATCTGAATGTGAAGAAAGTCTCCCTGGTAACCCTCATGTAAATCTAGATTATTCACCCTTCCATCCTGAGAGTTGGCAGAAGCCAAAATCCAGTAATAGCCAGGGTGTTTTTGGCTATCCCCTCCCCCTCCTACTCCCCATCCCCCTCACCTTACTTCTCCCCATCCCCCTCCAAGAAGAATAATGGTCAATTTTGGTTTTCAAGTGAAGTAGTATGGACAACAAGGTAAATCAACAATGAGAATATAAAGAAAGTGTATCATGTTATGACATTCTGAGATAGAGCATTTCCATGGTATATGAAGTATTCAAATAATCATAACAAAATGTTAGAAGATATTTAAACAACACTAATAAGATAGCTTAAGAAGTCTAAGTCCAAGTCGCAGTGTATCACTGAGTTGAAAGAGATCAAACCTAACCCTCCAGTTACAAGACATCAATAAAAGCAAAGAAGCTAGAGAAGAAGTATGGTGTACAAAATTCATATCAGAGGGCCATTCTAAAGAAGAATGCCCTATCTTCAAGAATTACATGGCTGGTGGAGCACCTAATCCTCTGAACCAAGTATCCAACCTAAGGTGCTACATATGTAAGACTAGAGGTGAACATAGTTTAGAAGATTGTTACTTGTTACAAAAATATATATAAACTGCCAGGAATCAATACTGCAAATTTTATAAATCAGTAGGACAAGATGAGAATAATTGTTGAGCTTACTAACTAATGATGGGGTGCAACAATGACACTTACAAAATGAAAGCAAAAGAACACGGGGAATAGGACAATGGACAACATAGTGGTTGATGATGTTACCAAGGAATAGATTTAGGTGGTGGAGCTGGTAAAGGACATGGATAGATCATTTTCTAAGGACATGGATAGATCATTTTCTATAACTACTGCCAGCCAGGTCATTTTGTGAGAGATTGTTAGAATCCCACAATGACATGAAAGTGTTGTAAATCCTTTGACCATGTAATTGAATAATGTCCTTTACTTATTGAAAAGATGCAAGAAAAAAATGAATGGAAGCCAACACAAAATATTCAAATGATGATTATTGAAGGAGAGCCAAAGAACCTAGAATTAGTATTGTCACTAGAAGTGGAGTTGCAACTCGCAATGATAAAATAGATTGTCACTAGAAGTGGAGTTGCAACTAGAAATGATAAAATAGATGGAAAGAAAGAATTTGAAAGCACATGGCTTAGAAATATTATTGAAAAGGATCATGATTTTTATATTCATAAAGAAAAAGAATTATTTATGGAAGCAAGGTGAAATTTTATGGATTTTGGAGCTTTGGCCTCTAGTGCACAACCAAATCTCCATCAAAAAGAGTAATTCTGACATGTCATGATATTCAACACAGAACTCAGGTGTGACAAATGATCTAGCTTTGACACAAGAAAAAGAAACAAGAAATCAAGTAGGTATTTTAAAAATTTTCTACAAACTTGTATGAAATTGTTAAGAGATCAAAAGGTTGTAGAAGCACTTTAGGAGTTGATAGATTCATGTGAACACGAAGAAACACTACGGATTGAGATGCTCATTGTCAATCATTTGCATCAACAAAAAAGGACCTAAACAGAGATGAAGCTTAGTGCACAGATAGGAGTATATGAGATGGATCAAGTGATTCTGGATCTGAAATCTAATGCTAATGTATTGACAATGCAGACATGGGAATTAATGGGTAAGCCAAAGCTACAGTGGTCACCAGTTAATAATGTAAAACCAACAAAAGATGTTTTCTATAGGAAATTGACAATGCAGACATGGGAATTAATGGGTAAGCCAAAGCTAAAGTGGTCACCTATTTAGTTAATAATGTAAAACCAACAAAAGATGTTTTCTATAGGAAAACTTCCAGGTGTCATAGTCTATATTGAAGCCAAATGATTCCTTTTGTAGCTTGGGCTATTCCAACATATTCGGCTTTGGTTGTAGAATCATGACTAACAGATTGCTTGGGTGATATTCAACTGATGGTTGGGGTTCCACGACTCATCAAATAACTAGAAGTAGAGAGTCCATTCCCCTTATCTCTATCAAAATGAGAATTTGAATAGGTAGTGAGATGGAGATCTACAACTTTAGAATATTTGATGTCATATGTTTGACTGCCTTTCAAATACTTGAACACTCACTTAGTTGCATTCCAATGACCTTCACAAGGGGGTTGTGCATGGACCTGGAAAGTATCCTACAATAAAAGCTATGTGAGGTTATAAAATTAAAACTTCCAACAAGTTGCATTTACTTGGTTGGATCCTGAAACATACTTCCTTTAATGGAAGTCAGCTTCAAACTCTGTTCCATAGTAAGGATAGGCATCCCAAATCTATGCAATAGTTGTGCAATATACTTTAGATCTATGCAATAACTGTCCAATATACTTTTTTTTAGAAATGAAAATATATTTGGGTTTGTGATCAATTTCAAACACTAAATAATAATGTAATAAACCCAAATATGTGGAGTCAAAATCTTTGAATAGATCTCTTTTAACTAATGCTAGGTCTGTCATAATTGTTTCCTATTATCATCAAATCATCTAAATACACAACTGACTTTCCAATTTCTTAACAAAAAGAGTTGCATCATATAATAACTTATAATTCAACTTGAGAAGGTATTCAGTTAAGTTTTCATACCATACACAACATGCTTAATTAAGTCCATACAAAGCCTTAACCAATTTAAAAAACACAAGTATGTGTTAAGTATAACACATGCATCAGGACAACATTTAGCCTTATCTAACATTTGTCAACCATAAAATATAACAATTTAAAAACCATTCTTTATTCACTCAACTCTATCCATTTCTACAAATGTCTTATGCAATGACCCACTGCAAGTTCGCTTTTAATATAACCCCCATAACTGAGACATTGCATACGGTATAACAATTTTAAAAAACAGATTGCCAACAACCAGCTAACTAGCGTTTAAATCACAGCCAAAATCAACCTTCCCTATTCCTTTTCCATAATCTTGGACAAGCAAGATATTATCACCGAATCTACTCCATTTGACTCATGGGTGGGAACTAATCCTTTTCCTTTCTTTATCGCTTCGTTTCCCTTTGAACTTAAATCGCTGCCAGATCCAACAGATCCCATTCCAGGAACACGTGAACAACTAGCGTTAGTTTCCGTGTTTAGTTTGTCAATAGAAACCTGAGACCGAGATGATCCGAGCCCCCCTAGGTTACGACCTTCATTAGATATCGAATCAAAGAGAGCCCTTGCCTGTGCAAGTGGAATCAAATCGAGCCCTTTACTTTGCAAGTACTCCATAGCTCCATTCATATCCCTCTCCATGAACTTCACAATATTGTTCTCAAACTCTCGGCCTTCGTCAAATAGCGAGCCACCAGGTTGAAGCAGACTCGCTGATGCCTTGCAAACCGAAAAAAATAGCATCAGCCAACAAAGTAAAACACACGTGTCTGTTCCAGTAATTTATATTACTAGTAGCAGTAAAAATCAACAATGAGGCATGTACCTTAGCTGCAACATTCGGAGTTAGAGGCCCAAACGAACCAACACTGCCAAGCTTACTGGCGCTCACAACCTGCAGAACAGCTGAGCTTTGAGAACAAGCACTGAGCTTATAATAAGCTGCAGAAATTCAATCTTGCAAGAGATTGGGGAACAACCTTTATTTGCATCTGCAGAAGTTCGACATACTCAATTATTTCATCCAGCATTGATGCTCTGTCAGTCTGCACATATATAACAGCAAATTTAGCGATCGTTCCATCAATGTAATTTAAAGAACAAAAATCAAAAGAACTTAAAACAACACGAAAACACGAAAGGTTGAGCCTAGTAGTAAAAGCCACAGTGTTCATCCACAAATAGGGTAGGAATCACATTAGGAACTAACAACGATGAATGCATGCTCTTACCTTCACGGATTTGCTATTCTATTACTTAAAAAAAAATCACTAAATTAATACCTCATTTAGGAATGCCTATTTTACTGTACCTTCTTACCTTCTTAGCATTCGGAACGAGCTTATGCAAAGCTTTCAATTTTTGTGCAATTCTCTGACAACGTTGTTGCGAGATAGTAAAAAAAAAAACGTCAAAACAGTCACGAGACCAAAAGATTTGAAACAGGAGGAGTTTCAGACTATTTTCTCACCCGTTCAGCTACACTGTGAGGATCCGTAGATTGACCTTGACGAGCCCTTACACGGATCCTTGGAGCACCATTCAAAGCTTCTCCACCAGTTGACCCGTCAACATCGCCCATGTTTGCAAATGATTTCCGTTACCCGAAACAATTCTCTTCTTACAAAGCTTGTGTATCACAAGCTACCGAGAGACTTACAAAGCTTGTGATACGGCTACCCGAGACAGACAGAGCTTCTGTATCACAAGCTACCCGAGAATCAGAAGCTCCCGATATAGTTATCTTCTTACAGAGCTTAGTTCTCTTTTTATAGCACTGGCGGGTCACCACTAACAAAGCGTTACTTTCAAATGAAGGAAAAATTTTGTAAGGACAAAGTCAATCTGTTTTCCGGTAAAAAACTCTTTTTGGTGAGATTATTTAACTATTTATTGCAAATAGTAAACAAAAAAGTAGGTGTTCAAGCAAAACAATTGGTCCATTTTAAATTAAGATGAAAATAATTCTTATTCTTATCTAAAGATTGACCCTATCAACGGTAAAAAAATATATATATATAT
>APFE030654923.1:18356-40284 GCA_000404065.3 Pinus taeda
CTTAATTTAATTTCTATGGGAATATTTTTAAGTAGTCATGAGGATAGAGGGTTTAGATATATCTCAAATTGTAACATTTTCCCTTTTAGATTCAATTAAAAAAATGTTGTAAAAATAAATTAAAATAAAATATTTTTATTGTGAAATAAGTTATAGGTTTTTGGCATGTGGTATTGATAAGCCATGGTATTGGCCCATCATATTGTAACAAAGTCGATTTACGAGTTAATATCCATGGTAAAGTGAGGGTGACTATCCATGGTTAACAATCTTGTCATATTGTTATAAAATATTTTGATTGTGAAATAATTTATGTTTTTTGGGCATGTGGTATTCATAGTCCATGGTATTGTAACAAAGGCTATTTTTTACAAGTTAATAATATCTACAGTAATGTGGGGATGAATATCCACAGTTAAGAATATTGTCATATTGTTATAAAATATTTTGGTTGTGAAATAAGTTATGGTTTTTGGACTTGTAGTATTGATAAGCCATGGTATTGGCCCATGGTATTGTAACAAAGCCTATTCACAAGTTAATAACAAAATCAAAATATAACAAATTGAATTTTGTTAATTTTATAGTTCAACTTTTTATTATTAATTGAGGCCATATTTAAATGTTTACACTCATCCCAATATCATTTTTAACTTCTTCTTCTTTTTAATTTAGGGTCTTACACCAAAATAACAAATTCTTATTAAAAATAAATCATTTAACCCAATTGTAATTTATATATTTTATTTTATATTATAGATATTTCTTTTATTTTTTCCATTATAAATATTTCTTTTATTTTTCATTTCCAATTTAGCACTGGGTTCAAATAAAATATTCGCAGATTATAACATCACTTTGTAGCATTGCATTTTTCTCTGCCTTGTTGATATCTGCGTGGAAATGCCAAAATAAGGAAGATCATCAACTTGATCTATGGATTTAATGGGATTCAAACCCCATAGGTAGTTTTCATGGGAAACACCTTATGAGAGAATAAACGATTAGATGAAGGAAGGGAAAGGTCATTGGGCATGGAGGTTTTGGCCATTTGTACATGGGTATTTGGACTCTTGAGAGTTCTTCCTTTTTACTAAAGATGATTTTTGTTTTTATGGGTAAATAATTTCAAGGGTTTATATGATCTAAGCATAAATTCCAACTAGAGTTGAGGGTTTGATGATTATGATAACGCAGATCTTGATTGGGGCCAACAATTCATCAAAAAACAATGCAGAAGTAAGAATCTTGCATGTCCTTATTGCACAAGGGGTTTAATGATTATGATAATGCAGATCTTGAATGCGACCAACATCATCAAAAGACAATGGAAAAGTCTGCATTTTGCATGTCCTTATTGTAGTGATCAGTTCGCTCCTCCCTAACTTTCTAGGGTTAGAATGCATGAAATTTTATTTTTTCTTTCCACCTTTGTTTTAGTCGTCGATTGTTCGTGTAATGGACTTTACCATGATCAAATTCAAATGGTTCGAGTGATGCAAGAAAATTTTCCGGTAGTATGCAAATACTAGACCTTCCTCAAACTTTGTTATATGAAATTATAATTTCTTGTAATCATGAACATAAAATATTTTATGTTTCATTCTTAGATTCTTATCTCAATGCCTACAATTTTAAGCCATGTTACTGTATTTTAAGTAGAATATACTTAGATCCAATAAACCTTACAAATCTCCAAAGCTTAGGTTAATTTCAGCTAAAAAGAAGGAACCTGAATGGCTTTTGCAATTTAAACTCAATGCCTACAGACAATGATTAAAAATGGAAGAACTGAAATGGTCTAATAACTTTTACCCACCCATCAATTTCCAAGACCTTTGCTATTATTCTGAACCTAAACAAAGAAAGTAGAAGAAGAACAGGAGCCTAGATGAGGTGGACCCTGACCTACTTCGTACTTTTCAAAAGTTGGGCATTGCATTGACTAGAAGAATACATTGACCAATGGTGTTGTAGATGTTGTTTCTGACAATGTTTTCATTGTTACCATGCAAAGGTAGACTCTATAGGCAGTTGAGGTTATCTTTTCTTTTTGATAAGAGGTAATTCTGGAGTATCTTGATCTAGTTTGGAAGTGGCTTGGTATGGTTGTTCCTCCTGCTGCTAACTATTATGTTGCGCTGTAATTTCTTTTTAGTGATAGCCCCTTCTATTAAATTCCTAAGCACACTTTTTCACCCATTGAAATATCCACTTATTTAAGGATGAATGAGATGGAGACCACGTAGTTTGAGAGGACTCCTATTGTTGTAGATGAGAGTATTTCTATGAGGTGAAAGGATTTCTATGACATATATTGAAGGATGCAATGCACCATTCTATGACACCAATCATCTTCATGCCACAGTAGTGGATCTCTATTGCACCGAGGGAGAAATGATAAAGTATTCCACTGGAAAGAATTGCTATGTGGAGGATGAGGAATGCAGACGTGGAATTTATAATTTTATTATGAAAAGGGGTTTGTGCGATGGAGACAAATCAAGGATTTTGTGGACTTGAGTACTGACTGGTTTGACAATCATCTGGAAATACTTAAGCATTGTTTTGAAAGGCGATGATGCAATTATAGATTTCTATTCTGTTGCCTTCAAAAATAACTATCAATAGGGTGGGGGGGAGATGATCCATATAGGGAAGTATTGGAGGAGTAGGATTGTTTCTAAAATTATATCTATAGGCAAGTCAAGGAACTACTATAGAAGCTTAGTGCAGGTGCAACCAAATTCTCATAATGCAGGGAAATTTTCATAGTGTGATTCGATGTTCATCAGTGACTAGGAAGCTGCAAATACTTACTATTACATTCAAGTACAATTTGAGTTACATTCTAAAGTCTCTAATTTCATTTATCGATATTGCTTCTTGTGTCCTTGTGTCTCTTAATTTCATTGTGGTAGGATTGGAATAGGTTAAAAAATCAAGCATATCATTGAGTAAAATAGCACCCACATGTCACTACATGCCATTGTGCATACTCTCTGTTGTTTATACAATTAGAAGTGAGCAATATGATCTGTGAATAACTAAAAATCCTAGCATGCATGATGAATCCAGTCTTAGCATCGAAATTGAAAGGAAGAATCATAAAATACCAATAAATTTTTGACACAGAGTAAAAAACACAATAAAATGTTTTATGTGAACATTGTCTATTCAGTGCAAGATACTCCTAATATTTCATAATTTTCAGAGATGTTGGATGACATGAAGATTCCCTCGACCAAAGTTATTGACATGAAGATAAGATGGTGAATGAAACTACTTACTTAAAATAGGCTAAATTTAGGTCATTAGAACAAGTTTGAAAATATCTAGAAACACTACCCCTATTTATTTTAAATAGGCTAAATTAAGGTAATTAAAACAAGTTTAAAAATTACTAGAAACACCACCCCCATATCATTTTATTTCTAGTTGTACAAGATAATATTGAATAAAATTATGAGCACTTCCATTTAAATTGAACGTACATAAAATAACAAACAAGGTTGATGCTTCTAAAAGCTTTATCCATCATTAAATATAAGATATGACAAGGACGGCTCATAATTTTAAAGGCTATATCCATCACCAGCTATAATATAAGAGTTAATGAGATAAAAGAAAGTTTGTTTTGATATAACATGTAAACGCCATATTACTTATAACTTGTGTATATTGTATCTTATTGTGCATAGAAATATGGAAGGGTAATGAATAAGAATTTTCACACTGGTTTAAAATTCCCCTTGGTTGGTGAAGAACCAATTCAATGCTATTTTTGGTGGAGTATTAAGTTATTAACCAAAAATAAAAAAATGTTGGTCTCTTAAATGACTGAAAAAGGATATTTATAATCTTATATAGAAGTTATATTTCACGTAGCTATATCTACCCTAGCATAGCTATAATATTCCAGCTCGATTTTTTTATATACAAGTTACATGTCATGTGGCTATAGAAGTTACATTTATGTGCTTTAGGTATAAGTTACTTTTTACATAGCTATATCTACCCTGACATAACTATAATATTCCAACTCCATTTTTTCACACTTTTCAACATTTTAAAGATTTGTCTATTTTAGTGTGATTATGCAATTAAATAGTTGATATTGTTAAGACATCAAGTATTTGCAACATTTTGAATTCTTAAATGGGATATTGGGTAGGTTTTCATTACTACCATATATCATGTTTTAAGTAGTTGGCGTTCTATAAATGACCCAAGAGACATCTAATATTTAAGATGGTGTTTTATTGTTAAGACATCTAATATATGCAACCTTTTCCACGTGAAAAACCCAATAACCCATATTGAACATGAAGAAAGTAACTCAAAACTTTGGGAATATTAGTTATTATATTTCCAAAGGGGGATACATCCAGAGAAGGAAATGGCAACTAACATAATTGGCTTTTCACGAGTTGTATTTAATGAATTTGCTACTAAAGTAAATCAAATAATGAATTTGAAGCTTGAAGGTAGTGTTGAATAGGTGTTGCAAGGTATCTTTATAAGACTATTTATCTACAAGATTCTAACTCCATGAGATGGTTTCTCAATAAGACTATTGTCCATTGAAGGGTGCTCGATGTAGATATGTTTCTCATGTCCTACAGGTAAATCGTATCATTATATTTCTATGAAATCTCATAATGTGTTCAAATTTTGTATTAGATAAGGAAATATATTTGTACTCTTGAATTTATCTATGTTGTAATAAGATCAAGAATAAAGTTTCCATTGTAAATAATTGGGATCTACCATGTAAGTTTACTTTACTAGATGAAATTCTTAATTTGTTAGATCCCAACTAGTTAGGGTTGAATTTAATTTTTTTGTAATGAGATTAAGAACAATGTTGTCATTTTAATCATTGAAATATACCATGTAATATTTATTCACTACATGAATTTTTTTATTTGTCAAGCCCAGCTTATTAGGATTATGAAGAGTCCTATTTCATGAAAATATTTATGAATGTTCTATTCTTGCCCAAAGAATTACATGTTACATAAAGGTGGAAAATAAATGAGATGCAATTGAATGGTTTCTATTTTAAAATGTGTGGAGGGAGTATAAAATCATTTTTAGTCGCGTTCAAATATTTTGGAGAACCCACTAAAGTGCTTCAGTTTCCTCCTATTTAATTCCATTTATACTAGCCTAATGCTTCTAGAATTCCTTCTCCAAAGTAATCTCGTCACGATCTTGAAGGGAAAATGATTACTTGATTGGAACCCATAGATTACAATTTGATCAGGAGAAAGGGGTGAGAAAGATTCATATTCTTCAATATATTCCACAAGTTAAAACCATATCAAACGATTGCCTTTCAATTTAAGTGATACAATAACCGCTAGAGCATTTGTTAGGATTTTGTGACCTTTTTAAATAATATTTTTTTTTTTGAAAGTTATGTTCTCAATTAAAGAAATTAAAGAAAAGGTGAAAATGATGCAATGGAAGGATTTTCTGTTTTAGTTCCTAAGAATGCCTTGCTAATGTGAAGGGCTTCGTATTTTCTTAACTCAAGGTTAGTTGCATTTGACTTCCTAGCATTTATTTTAATTTCATTTTTGTTGTGTTTATATTTCTATCCTTGAAGTTGGTGATCTATTGTGTGTGTAATAGGAAGTATTAACTACTAAGCACTCTCAAAGGTGATATTGATGTATGACTAACTTTAAATTTCCCTACTTGACACTTTAGTATTACATGATCATGCAAAGAAATTATTAATCAATATTAAAGGGAAGATGATTAACGTGCAATTTTTCTTGGCTTGTCATATAATTACTGCATTTGGGCCCCCAATAATATATTTGAGACTACTTTTCGGTTGTTACTTGTGGAGCCTCCCTTTGGCTTAGGAAAACATCAAGGATAAATGTCCATTGCATTGTCATTGGACATAATCAAAGATGAATGCACCAAAAGCAGTAGAGTACATGGGAGAAATTGGTACAATGGGAGCATAACTACTAGAGAAACATCGAGGAACCATAATTTCTTGTGTATTTAGATTCACTCGAAATTAACTAGTCACAAAAAGTACTTTTTTTTCCTGAATATTTTCATGTATATGGAAATACTAAAAACACAATTTCGGACTAATTATTCAAACTAATAATGATCTGATAATCGTAATTTATAATTATATAGTATAATATGATTAATATTATAGGACACAACTATAGGGTCTGACTATGAGGGGCATTGTGACAATATATGTACACTTGTAAGTGTATTAAACAATCATCTCTCAGAGTGCGATATCCATCCAACGAAATGTACTCCTAGAGGAAATTGTGGGATAGAAAGTTTTTATTTCAGTGGACCAGTGGTGATATTTTTTCCTAGGTCTTAGTGTTCTACTTCCATAAGTTTTTGACACTACTCACAACTAGCACCTTCATTGAACCAAGTGAGGTAGTCATCTTGGAAAGACAAATCATTTTGTCTCCACAAACTAATATGATGTTGGATCAATCTCATGATCCTAAGAACATAGGTCATGATATCAAGAAACTTTTACTGTGGGCAAAAGGATATCCAAATTTAAGGAACATGCCTCTTTTAGAAGAAGCAATAAGGATATTTTTAATAGTGATCTCTTTTTTTCCATTTGTTTTCACAAGTTTTCTATTTCATGATATTTTTAACATGTAACTTAGTTGGTATGATTGTGCCTAAGATTTTGTTTAAGGTAGAATACTAAGTTCCTAAGGTGCTATTTTCTATGGTGACATTTTATTTTCTTTGTTTATATAGGTCATCTAGCCACATAGTGGCCACTATTGAATGTTGAGGTATATGTCGTATAAATATTTTATAGTCTACTTTATTTTATATTCAAGTATTCATCATATTCATGTCTTATACTCTGCATTGTATCTTCTTTCATTTTTAGGAGAGGAACTTGATATTGATGGTAAGAAGCAATAATTGAAGAAAGAGGAGAACAATAACATTGGAGCGAGAAAGAGAGAGAAGATAATTTGGCTAGTGATACCCTTAGAGCCAATATCTTGGATAAGACACACTCATAGAGACTTATGGTCAAGCCTCCAAAGTTGGTGAATTCACTTGCAATACTTAGGCAACATAGTCATAATGTTTTGAAATGATGAAACAATATTTCATGTGTAAATTTAGTTCAACCAAAATTAAGTTGGAAACTAATATTGTAATACTTGATATTTTATATAATAAAGTTTATATCGTTCAAATTATTTTTATCTACACTTGATATTATTTAGTTTTTTAATAAACATATCTAACTATGCATTATCATATTAGATAAACATGCACATTGTATAACATTTTTTTAAGATTTAGTCACAAAATCATACTAATTAATTTATGTTGATTAATAATGAACACATAAAATCAATCTAAAATTATTAAATTAGTATGTTATATTAATTAATGATGAACACAAATAAAATGACTATATGACTAAGTTAGACATTCATAATGATTATGAATGAAATTAAATGAATAGAAACTACTAAATTAGTTGTTTATATAATGAATATGAAAATACCGAAAAAAGATATTTGACTAATGCAAGTGATAAATTTTTTATTAAAAAGATGACTAAATTTTTCATATATATGACTATTAGTAGCTAATTTACAATAGCTTATAACATGAACAAAATTTAGTCATATTTCTTTGGTCATTAATTGGTTTCAAATGATGACTAAAATTTGCATATATATGACTATTAGTAGTTAATTTACAGTATCTTATAACACGACCAACATTTTGGTCATGTTTCTTTGGTTATTAATTGGTTTTCTCGAGGATTCATATAGTAATATATTTTGTTGTATATTTGGTCATTAATTGCGACAATTAATGACTAAACCAATGAAAATTTAATGACCAAATTAATGACTAAATATACTACTAGATGGTAAAATTGAGGAAACCAATTAATGACTAAGCTAGAAATGAATAAAAGTTGGTCACGTTATAAGATACTATAAATTAGCTACTATTGGTCACCGACTGAAAAATGGTCATTTAATGCAAATTTTAATTGTTTTTTTAGTAACTAATTAGTCATTTTGTAGTAGTGCAAGTTTCGCTGGCATCCCCATCCCAGAAAGTCCATCACTTGGCAAGGACTCCTCGCATCGGAAGATACAAAAAGTAAAGCATAACCCTGCCTTAAAACCATCATATTGGTCATAGCATACTCATGGCAATCAATGGACATAATTGGGTACGAGTGCCCCATAATGGCCCTACTCTTGAAGTTCTCTACGAGCATATTGTTGCATGTTCCAATTTCTTTCACTGTTGTTTCTAATTCTTGCATTCAATTTTAACCACCCAACTAGGCATGTCATGCATTCTTGTACCAAGAACGTAACTTAAAATCATACCTCATTGGTAGCTCGTCAATAATGTACACTTGTAGCCATGTTTGCTTCCCGTCAGAATAATTCAAACTAGCATATTTGACCAAATCAACATGTATAGAAATATCAAATCAAGCTAGTTCAAAGCATAACCATCATAGATCAAAATCATAAATCACATGTAACCGTCATAAACCAGAATCATAAATCACATATATTCATCATATATCAGAATCATAAGCCACATGCATAGTAAAACAAAAATAATATACTAATACTTATCATTTAATCGATCCTTACTTCTGCCTTTGTTCTTTCTGTACACGTACTAGATTGATTTCCACACTTGAAAAACACATAGTGCCTTCTCCTCAACTAGGAGCACATATGTATAGTGTGATCCACACACATACAACCACACATGAAATACAACTCCATACAATACATGCACCTACCTTTATGTACAACACATACACCTACACTTAGTGCATAACATAATACAAACACCTACATCTGACATACAACACAACCCAATACATCTATACCTGATGTAGAACACCACACAATACATGCACCTACATAATGCACATACATAGTGCCACATGTTCTCAGCACAGCATGTCTGACATGCACACAATACGACATGTGCGCCAGTGACATATGTACAACATATACATAATACCATCTATACACCACACCACCTGCACAACGTGTGCACAATATCACATGTACATGACACCACCTGTAGAATGTGTACCCAATGCCACAAGTGCACTACACCATTTGTACAATTCGTATAGAATGCCACATGTAAATAGCAGCACATGCATGACATAGATGCAACACCACATGTACACAGTGCCACATGCATGACATGTACACAACACCACCTACACACAACGCCACTTTTTCGAACTGTATACAACACCACATGCACACAACACCACTTTTATAATCATGTAAACCACACCATATGTACCTACCACCACATCTACAACATGCACGCAACACGACATGTACATACCACTGCATATCCAACATGTACATAGCATCATCTATACACAACACTGCATATGCAACATGCATAGAGAACCATATGCATACAACACCACATGTCCATAATCCACATAGTACAATATGTACACAACATTGTATATCCAACATGTACATAGCACCATCTATACCCAACACTGAATATGCAACATCAATACAACATTATCTATACTAACAGCTTGTATATAACATCGCATAAACAACATGTACACACGTTATATATGCACAACATTGCATGTGTACAACATCATAGATGAAACATGTAGAACATATACAACATATCCATAACAATAGTACCACACATCCCAACCACATTGTCTCTTCCAAGCAACCTTTCTTCGAATGTCTCACCCATTCTTGTACCAACATGCCACAAACCACATAGCTTTCATTTTCTTGATGTGTCCTCCGGTATAACTTGTCCATAATGTAGACATAGTATAATCACATAATATCAACTCATAACCACATGATACTAACCTCATATGTTTTTTATGATTGCTCTTCCCACTTGATTCCTCATAAACCACGAACCTCTTCATGCCATTCACTTTTGTAAGCAATTATTGCTCCACAAGGATGATCCCTGACAATCCCTTTCAGAAAGTGACATAGATACATACATACATACATATATAGTCATTAGCATAAAACAATCATCACCTTGTAGAAAATGACATACATACATTCATGTATACATATATGGACATCAGCATAATCGTGATCATAAAATAATTACCAGATAACATAAGGTCTATGTTAAGGGAAATTCGTTTATTCATCCAACACATGTGCAACATTGAGAACAACAGTTCCCAACATAGCCACGGCATATTATGCGTCAAATCCATTTACTTTACCTTTTCTTATTACCTTTCTCATGACTATACTTCCACTGTCCATTTACCACAATGGACCTAGCCAGTGCAACCGACTGTCATAGTCTTACCTTCAGCTATGCTTACTCATGCACCGAGCTTCATCCAAGCCTTACATCAGCTTTCAAGTACCACACATCTCCCATTGAGATCCATTAAATTTCATATTTCCCCAAAAAATTCCCAAGGCTCAAAAAATAAAAATCAAGACAAGAAACAAACAAGAAGAAGACCGTGAAAATCAATAACAACACGAATCCGCAACAAAGTGGCATGATCATGCACTAGACATAAGAAAACTAGAAATCAAGTGCAATAAAATAACAAAAGACCAAAATCATAAGACTAAAACAAACACCAAGACTTGATCCCCATGGTTCCCAAGGAATGCTCAACTTGAGCCTTCTTCAAGCTTTCATGCCAATTTCCTTTGTCATGCAATCCCCTACATCATACTACAATAAACACATAATAGTAATTTCATATATAACAGAGCAATACACCAATTACCTTATCTTGTTGTGCCAAGCCAATTGCCTTGTATCTGATCACATTTGTGCCATGTCTGAAGGGACTCCAATTATCTCTACAGATCCACCTGTAACTACAGACTAGCTAATATACTTGTCAAGTACCTGTTCATGAATCTAGCACATATCCACATAATGTCAAAGAAGATTATGGTTAGGAAGACTTTTTGTATGCAAAGCACTCATTCATTTGAAATTAGGGTTTCCAAACATAGCCAAATGAATTTTTTCCCAATTCATTTCCTTTACCATTTTTACTTTGTTGCAATCGGGGCTTACAATGTGCTGTCACATCACCCAACTATTAGTTATGTAAACAAATCAATTATTACCCGTTCATACTAATTACAAGAATGTTACCATGCAACTGATCACACATGTCAAATACATGTTCCAAATTAATATCAAGACAATCATATCTATCAATTTGAAATCAACCTTTACCAAGACTAATCATCATGTCATAATCCATAGTCAACTCACAGTCATTAGGGATAATACGAAAACTATCACCTACTACACTCAAGTTCCTATCAACTGTCTTAACACATGTATTAGTACCATCATCTTAAAACATGGTCATTTGAACACATAATCATATTATGCAATTCATCAAACATTCAACCAACCTGCAACATACCATGTTAAATAAATTAGCTAGACACCAAACACTCAATCACCAAATAGATGTCATAATCAAATAGTCAAACACCAGGTAGATGACATAAGCAAGCTCATACCTTAATGCATCTCAGGGTAGGCAATCTCGTCTTCACAATCAATCTAGGTTAGCATGATACAACTTCACAATATATTAACATAAATCATTATATCCATAACAATAACTAACTCACATGTTCACATTATCTATCGTTCATGCATAATAATCACATATGTACGATCAATATAGATTATTACGACACCATATCACAAATATGTTAGCTCATACCTGAGTATCACAACCATAACCATCTGCATAGGTCAAAGTAGGTTAGCACAATACATATAACATCAAGATCTTCAATGCAATGAACATAACCATCACGCATATGACCAATCCAAATTATAACATGAAGATATCAATGAAGTAACCCTAATCATCAAGTTAATATCATATAACAACAATAATCTATATATCATGCTAATCAACAACATTTAACCTAATCATCAAGTTATCTAACACAAACAACAAAAGTAATGCATACAACCACATGTTACTATCATTCATGACTATCCAACACATGTGCATAGAATCACACTAATCATCTAACATCTATCATGAATGTAATCATAACATCAAATTAATGTTCATAAACCTAATGTATATAACCCTAATGCATATAATAATCCTTAACATACATCCCTGCATGCCAACATACAATATCTATATGACAATCTGCTCTTGCCTCGAGGTCCAATACTATAACTTCACTTTGATGATTTGTGTCCCTTTCTCTATATCAACCATCTCTTTAGCATCATAGCAACCAATAGCACCATGATTCCCTAAATTGCATGCAATGACTTCAAAAGCCATTTTTGACCTATTCATGCATAACTATAACCAAGACCACACAAACATAATAACTACATATAAACATATAACACATGAATACCAAACCATATCCTCATCATTCTAGCTAGAGTCTAGACATGAATGCATGACCATATAAACTACACAAATCATTACATGATGCATGGAAATAACAACCACATCATGTGCACATAATAATATGTGAACACTAGTGTGCCTAATACTACATAATCAAACATACACACATTAACATATATTCCTTCACAAGACCTTCAACCTTCACATGGATAGATCACTACAACCATGATCAACACTATGCAAGGGCAACAAGCACATGGATTACAACACAAGAGACACACATGGAACCGACATGAATTCATGACCAACACACAACCCAAGGAGAGCGAAACCACACTTTGATACCACTCTGTAACACCCTCCTTGCATGTCTACCTAAGTAACTGGCCAACCAGGGTAAACATGTGACGAGAGGCTACTATGATGGGATTTGACCTCTTATGTGACCTTACGGATGTGGAATCGACGAAATCACAATGCACAGATATCCAACACTAGTCTAAGGACCCACAGGAACCAAACAAGCACTTTAGACAAATTTCCCCTAGGTCCTACTATTGTTTTAACCAACTTAGGCCAGAGTAACGCTCCCAAGACACTACCTAGAATGAAATAATCAATTAAAATTGGTAATAATACAAGGAAAAAAGGATACAAAAAAAATAAGCTGAACAAAACCATAACCATCCCCCTACTAGCCATAACAGGAATTTTGTCAAACATATCATTAACATGTAACCTACAGGTGTATACAATAGAATTAATGTAGGGATCTCATACTTATATGAGAATTGCCACGAACCATTGTTTCGTCACGTAATGTTATGCCTTATCATTTAACAGATCATAGATACATTATCCATTCAGATACAAGTAAAAATATGCTAAGAGCCATACATAGTTGTTGTCACAAAATATACATATAACTAGCATAATATGAACATAAATACAATGGACATATCAGCCATCAAAATCCATGTATACATCAGTAATTTTACACATGAAAACCAAGGGAATTAATTTATGATTAATGAATGTAATGAACCAACCAGGGATGGGACTACCACATTCCACCTTACCATAGATTGGTTGAGCCAAGTCTCTCTACAGCCAATCACCCTTGTGCCATATTCCAAGCATGAATGTGGGATCTCATAGAACACATCAATCAAAAACTCATCCAGGGCTTCCATAGGCCATCAACCTCAACCCATCAAATAGTGATTCCACCTCATGGTCGGACATCACAACACCATCATTAGATTGGTCTCCATCCAAGCCTTTCATGGCTTCTAGAGCATTTGTTCCAACCAAGGCTTCGAGGACTAGTAACTCAACCCACAGCTGTGATAAAATATCCTCATCCATATGTATCTCAAGCTCCCTCTCAAGGGAAACTCGTATGGTCTTATCCTCATTGAGATTGACATCCCTATGAACCACTGCCATCTTGCTACTCAACAAGTACAACTAATAGTTTTGAGGTGTATCACTGTACCCCACAAATATAAAATAATACATGTGTTTGGCCATGGATTCTCTCAAGGATGGTTCACACACATCTAAATAGACTCCCTCCAAAATAACCATTGCGGGAATGTCTTTTTCATGAAAGGAAAACTTGGTGTATTTTCCCAAAGTACACCCCTTACATGTATCAACTTGCTCAAGCATACCTTTGGGAAGATTGGTAGAGATATGTTGCAATATCCTCAAAGCCCCATGATGCAAGTGGCCCAATCGCGTATGCCACAACTCACAAACGTCTTGGCTCTACACCTATTGTTGGCTTGTTGGGGCCTGACCGAGGTTCAGAGTAAATTAGCCAAACAAATCCCTGTACTACTGGCCCTTTCGGCAACAGTCCACGGAGCGCGGACTGAGGTCTCATCCGAAGTAGTATGGGAGGGTGCTAGAATTAGGTTTCCGCACCCTTGAGATGTTTGAGAGGTTCGACTGGCCCCACTGCTTGTCCCTATGTGGAGGTCACTTCATGCACTTCCACGTTCCTCACGCCCTAATACACTGCCCTCATGCAGCCCTAACTAAGGATTGTGGAGCTTCTGTGATGTTAGAGTCGCACTCTACGCTATTACCCGAGATCTTACTTATCTTCCTATACCAGCTAATTACCTTCACATACTTAGATGTCTTGCATTATAATTAGTTATATAACACATTCATATAAGTTCGCGCAACAAATAAATAGTATACTTGCAAATTATACCCAATCATATATTAAAATAGGAAAAGATGCATAGAAATATGGTAAACTTCTCTTTATTTATTCTTCTAATGGTTACAGAATCGACCTGCCCTGTGCACTCCGTTGTAGGGGTCTGCACACTCAACTACAGAGTCTTCCCCTAGTCTACGACCCAAAGACACACTTTACACTTTTACTCAACCACTTAGACTTCTCATCCTCTTATGCCTCTCTCTACACTTACAACCCTACTCTATTTATACAATCCCATGGTTCACGGACCATGGGTAGCTCTATTAATCTGACATTACATTACGAAACAAGGGCGAGAAACCCTGTGACTCTATCATAATTTCGTGCTCCGCGCCCACAATTGGCAGAGCTTTTACAAAAAGATTTGATCAAAACATGGGCTTTAAGCCCCAAAACATGCCTTGGGGGTGATCCCATGCCCAACATGCCCCCAACACAAACATCATTGTCAGCGCGGAGATCTTTGTATGGAGTCCTTCCAACTTTGCTTGAATGGCTGCAAGGTCGGCAATGCACTGAGCTGCTGCTTGCTGGATCCGCTGCATGTGTTGTTCCGAGACCACGGTGTCAGAAGTGCTTCTCTGCATCTATGCTTGTATCCCCTGTATATTTTTATAGTCCCGTGCCTTCTTTCGGATACTTGGAGCGTTAAGACTATGCTTCAACTGGCTAGTCAAGCAGCCGGGCCACCCGTGTAGGGCTTTAATTGGCTACCATTCACTTTACCTGGGAAACGCTCTCCATTTAGTTTGACTAGCTATACCGCGCCTTTGTCTGTGACCTCCTTAACAATGTATGGTCCCAGCCAATGCATTCTGAACTTTCCCGGGATTTTATCAAACTTACTGTCATACAACAACACTAAATCATTTACCTTGAAGGTGTGCAACTTAATATGGTGATTGTGCCAAGCCTCCTCACACTGCTTTTGTACTTGTTAATGAAAGCCAGCCAGGAACCGCTCCTACTCAAGTTCTTCCAACTGCATGAGCCTTTCTTCTAGGTCTTCGTGGTCCGTCATACTTGTGAGTGATGTTATGCACAGATTAGGTACAATATAATCCATTGGCATGATAGTTTCCATGCCATAAACCAACTGGAAAGGTGTATGTCCCGTCAGTTTCATGCACGTTGTCTTATAAGCCCATAGTACTACAGCTACGTCCATGTCCCAATCGCTCTGTTGCACATTGCATACTTTGGTTAGTGCAATCTCCAGTATTTTGTTGAATGCCTCTACTATCCCATTGGCTTGTAGGTGATACGGTCTACTTTTCTGATGATACACCTACAACTCTTATGTTAGCGCGCTGATGTTTTTATTCAGGAAATGTGTATCACGATCACTGATTAAGATTTTCGGATAGCCAAATCGAGTCAACACGTGATCAAACAAAAACTTCACAGCCATGGTGGCCATGTAGTCTTTCAGCAGCTGCGCTTCCACCCAATAAGTTAGACACTCTGTGCTGGTGATAATGTATCGTGCGCCCGTTCTTCCCTAAGGTTTGATAGGTCCTACAAAGTCAATTTCCCACTTTTCGAAGGGCTGCAGTGTTATTTGTGGATTCAAAGGAATCTCATTCCTCCACGATGGTTTACCTATCCATTGACATATATCATAGGCCTCGCAGTGTGCTTTTGAATCCTCATGAAGAGTTGGCCACCACAGCCCTGCGCAGAGAATCTTTCCACGATTTCTCATCCTGCATAGTGTCCTCCTGCAGTGCCCCCATGCGCTTCTGTGAGGACCTGACTTCATTCAAATTCAGGTACATAACTTCGAAGTATCTCATCATTGCCCATTTTGTATCTTGTGTCATCATTGCATGTATCTTTTCTTTGTGCATCAAGTGCTTGCAAAAGTATTCTTGGTAGACAATATTTAATTTTTCTTTTTGTACCTTGAACATGTATGCTTAAAGATATACAAGCAACTCCAATTGGAGGTACATTTATCCTTCATGCATGTGCACATAATCTCACTTCTATAGATCCTACACAAAACCAATGGAAAGGAATTCAACAAGTAATAAGATAAAAGGATCTTCTCCCATTTTCTGATAGTGCTTCTTAGGTCAACTAATATCAACAAATTGAAAATTTAATTTCTACTTGATATGTTCCCTATCATTTGTGGTGAAATTGAAAGATATATTTGTTTGTGTTATGTTCATCCATATGTTATTTGTATTGAAGGTTTATTTAAATTGTGCAACAAATCATGACCTTTCACTTCTTTGATTCAGGGATTTTCTAGTGGAATCCTTGATGCAGATGCATATTATGTTCATTTTTTTGTAGGATATGGTAGTGAATTCCTTACTACTGAGAGTTATGAAAAGGATATGGGGTTCTATGGGGAGCGTATGGGTGCTCTTAGAATCCTAAAGCCAACTAATTTCCAAACCACTATGTTTTTAGAGATAAGTTTTATTTGTAAAAATATTGTCTGCCTCAGCTGATATAAAGTATCTGAGCTTGTCATATGCTAAAATATCACCATTGTTGAATATCCAACTCTTTAGTTTCTTGAAGTGAGAACTTTATCATTACAATGATTTTTCCTTTAATATATTTTAAATAATTTGAATGATGTTCTTTTAAGTTGTGAGCACTTTATCATTACAATGATCTTTTCTTTAATATATTTTAAATAATTTGAATGATGTTATTTCACATTTGGTGCTTTGATTTTGTTAGCCATTCTCAAGGGCTGGAAGTGTTTGATATCTAGCATGTCAAAAATGGAAGTTTCACTGCTTAATCTCTTCTACATATTAACAATATTATATCTAATACATGAACCTTTATTGTTACTACAATTTGACTATTTAATCTAGCATGTCAAAAATAGAAGTTTCACTGGGTAATTTATTCTACATATTAACAATATTATATCTAATACATGAACCTTTATTGTTATTACAATTTGACTATTAAATTGAAAAAAATCATAGATTGCATTTTTAACATGCACAATCAACTCTATGATACTCTGGTTCGTGGTAACGGATATATTCACACCACAACCCAAAACCTATATTTAATATAACAATTAATATTAAAATCAAAATATAATTTTTTCATTTTAGAAGTCTTGGGATTTCACTTTGCACCTTTTCAACCTTCTTGTTCACCTTTTGGAGTAATTGCTAATATTAAAAAAAGAAGAGACATTTATATTCATCCACCAAATAATGGAAACATAAAGCCCTACCATCGCAATAAACTAATTAATCATAAATATTGAGTTTCAAAATATTGTAATGTAATTATTCTCGAACAAAATTAAACATTAATTAAAAGTAGAAAAAATTCTTATTATAATTCCAAATAGAATTATAATATAAGTTAGGAACACCTTCTGAACTCTTGTCCCTTTACGCAGCATCAGTGGAATGAGGTCAGGTACCTCTTTGGAAAATCTAATAGGGACCCTCAAGACATTAAATAGACCATCTTTTAGTGGGGGAAGGGCTAATTTTCATGCTCAGTAGTAAGGAGAGTCTGGAGCTTAGCCATAGGTTTTGTCATTTGGCTTCTGTGGAAAGAGCGAAATCAAAGGATCTTCCAGGACAAAAACAATCCACGAGAAAAGATCTGTAGAGGAACGCAAAAGTTAATAAGAGAGACTGTTCTGGTGGAAACTTGGGAGGAGGAGGACTGGAAGACGATCCCTAATGAGGGTCGAATCTTAGCTCACCTTAATTTGGATTACAGTATGGTGTATCCCCAAAAGGAAAGACATCAAAGATCTCAAACCCAGAGCCATGCTAGTTCAGATATCCTGGGGAAAACTTCATTAAGCTAAATTTTGACAGGGCTTCAAAAGGAAACCCAGGTCCAGCACGTTTCAGTGTTATCTTCAGAGACAATGAGGGACGTACTAGATGGGTGTACGTTGATAGAGGAGGCATAATGACAAACAACAAAGCAGAGATGACGACAATATACCAAGGTATTAGAATAACAATAAGAAATGGATACAGAAATCTGGAATTGAAGGTGACTCGCAGATAGTAATTGAAATGCTTAGGAACCTCAATAATGGGAAGGACTGGGAATAGATTGCATAGAGTTGGAGGATGGCAGGGATAATTCAAGACTTGGCAGACATATTGAAACATATTGAGTATAAAAATTTTAATCATGTTAGAAGAGAAGGAAATAAAGCAGCAGACTCCCTGGCAAATTGGGGACGCAAAGAATAGGAAGGAAAAGTGGATAGCATCTGGCCAATAGCAATGAACAACCCTCGATGGGAGACTCTCAACTCAATAATTACTCAGGACAATAATAAACCACAGATCGATAAAAAGGATCACCAAGGGCCACCAATCGGGGTGAAAATGGTGGCGAAGAGGGTGACTAGAGTGATGATAGGGAGGGGCTATGATAGGCCACCTCGTACACGGAGATTACTGCAGGTGGACAGGACGGTTGACAGACCAGACATAATTGTAAAGAGCAGTGGAGAGGGAACTATGAAGGCCAGAGGTGGTGCAAGAGATGGGGCTCCAGTGATGGGACAAGGGTCAGCTGGCACAACGGTAAGCCAAGGAGGAGTGGGTGATTATGGTAAATGCAGGTGACAGAGAGAGGTGGTGCAGTAGAGCAGGGAAGGGTGGCAAGAGAAGGGAATTGGATTCGGGAGGAGGCATCAGGATACGATTGTCGTTAATTCTTGTTGCAAGAGCGAGGACAAGAGAAAGGATTTGGAGACCAGAATAAAATATAAAGCAGAGAGGAGACAGTAGAAGGGTCGACCTCCTGTCCCCAGAAAAACCTAAGTGTAAGGTAGCAGAGAGGAAAATGAGGAAAGAAGGGACTGTTACGAGTAGGGGAGGAAGCACTATGGGGAAGGAAGGAAATATGGTCGATTCCTGGGAAGAAATGGAATAGAACCTGGTGGGCATGCAGGAGGCGCACGGCCTAGAACAGGACAGTCAAATTCAGACGAGGAGAAGGAGAATGGGGAAAGGGAGGCCTCCGAAGGACAGGCAAACAGAAGAGGTAGGAATTCGAGAGAAGAAATCCAGAGGGCGAGGAGAGGAAGGTTGCCTTAGAGCCCCCTCAGGCATAACTGGTCAAGGAAGTATGGTAAAGGAGGGAAAAAAAGCTAGTGCAAGACACGGAAGGGGTCATTGAGGTAGAGGGAGAGGACGTCAGGTGGGAAACCAGGAGCAGAGCTCCTCTCCACCGGTAGGAAAAAGACGTGGCAAGAGGATTCTCAAGAGTTAGGTTCAGTATGTGGAGAGGGCATATAGTGAAGAAACGAATGTGGATATTCGGAGGATAATCCAATAGCTGGAGGAAGAGGCTACACAGGAGTAGTCGCAGCCTGAAATGGAAGATTGGGAGTATCTATTGCTGGACCCGGGAAACACCATAGGGTGTATGTCCCTGTACAAGTAGGCTCTCCTGTGTATTGGGTAATGAAGAGGATGCTGGCAAAAGCTATGGAACAGGTAGCCATGGAGATGGCAGAATTGGCCCAGGGTATCCCAAATCTGAAGAAAGAGATGAAGAACCTCCAGATAACCCTTCTTATGTAGGATAGCAAGCTCGGCGAGATATAGCAACAGCTAAAGAAGCTCCTCCCTGGAGCAATGGAGGAAGATAACCAGTCGGGTGCCATGGCAGACTGATTTGTCAAGTTATGTATAAAGTCTCCTTACTTAGGATGCTGAGAGCTTGCTCTCCTTTTGTTATTTTATAATGCAGATAGGAAACAGTGATGGCCTTTGTGAATGTTTAGTATATTGAGCATGGACAAGTAGACTCAGTATTTTTTGTTTTTGGATGGCATTTAAAAACCTAAGGTGGCCAACAGACCCAGTTTCCCTTCAGGGCGGGTTGAGGCCACTTTATGTATGTACAGGCTCTAATTCAAATTAATATGAATGGTAACATGATTAGCTTACAAAAAAAACATAAGTTAATGATGCAAAACTTAAACATAATCAACAAAATATTAAAATCTAATTTAGTCTAAGATTTTGATTTTTACAATTATCACTTATAGAAAAGCCTTTCTTCGAGATAGAAACCAAAAAGATAGTAATCAATAACAATTAAACATTCTCTGGATCCTTTCTTCGAACTGTTGGGGCTTCCCATGGAACAAAGGCCCGAAGCTAAGTTGGATTTCAAATGATGTTGATATTATTTTTCTTGTTCAAACTTGGGAGCACGAAGAATCTAAGGTCCCTAACATAGATGGATTTACGCTATGGTCTACCTGGAACAAGCGATCCTCCCGTAGAGGCATTGGGGTAATAGCTTGTTACATTAAGAAGACCATCTCCCCCCATGCTAGGATTTATAAAAATGACCCTCACAACCAATATAGTTGGATAGAGATCAAAGACATTAATAATAAAAAGTCCTACATAGCAATATGTTATTTCCCCCCCATCAATTCTAACTTCTATAAGAAGAAGAATCTAGATAAAACTAACCCTTACAATGGTTTAGAGAATTATATTTCTAGCCTAAGGAATGATGGTAATATCCTTTTAATAAGTGACTTTAATGCTCAAACTTCAAACAACCAAGCTATTATTCTAAGAAATTATTCCAACCCTAATCCTCTTTGGTTAGACGAAGACCCTACTCTAGCTAGTATGTAGAAAAGGAGCTCTGAAGACCTCGGGGAATTTTTTTTTGGGTCAGAGCTAGTCAAGCTCTATAGTGCTTAGGATCTCATAATTTGCAACGGTCTAAAGAAGTGGGCCAATTCCACCAAGATGACCTGCATCCATGGACTTGGTAGCAGCGTGGTAGACTATGTTATTTCCGATCTCCCATTATACAACGAAATAATAAATTTTGACATCTTAAACGACCACGAACCTGACTCTAATCATAGGCCTTTACTTATAACTCTCAATTTTTTCATGCATAGAGTTCCCACAGAAAATAATACTTACAGCCGAAAGAACTTAATATTTGATAGAAATAGAAATGATCTCTTCCTAAATGAATTAAAAACAAATTTGCTTCCTTTATCTAGTATAGACAACATAGAAGACCTCTATCATAATTTTACTACAACCCTCTCATATTCTATTAACAAGTTCTCAATTGAAGTTTCAAATAACAAATGAAATAGCAAACCCAATCCATGGTATGACAAAGATTGTAAAAGTGCAAGAAGAGCAATTAAGGAAGTTGTTGACGAATCTCTTAAAATGGACAAGATAAAAATATACAAAGCCCTAACTAAAAGG